>PVJH01034862.1:0-20246 GCA_004026705.1 Nesogale talazaci
AGTGAGGGTATAGAGAGGGAGCACAGTGAGTGGAAATTCCCTGGGTGGGAAGACTTGCGCCTCCCTCCGACTGCATCTGCCCTGTGGGAGCAGTCAACACCCTGCTGCTATACAGAAGCCCCAGCAGTCTAGGATCAAGGCCACCTGCTCAGGTCTCGGTTTCTCTCCCTGTGAGATAGGGCAGTGTTGCCCTGAGCCGATCACTCCCAGAAGGGCTGAGAGTATAAAAGGGGACCGACCTCTGGAGGCAAAGGTGGTGCAGTGCAAAGGCTGCAGTGGAAAGTCTCCCGACAGGTATGCTCCAAGAAGCCACCCCACCCGCGTGCAGTCGGCTGGGAAAGCAGGCTCTATGGACAGATCTGCAGAGGATGACCTCACTAAAACCCACTGGAGGGCTCCTTACAGTCACAGGAAAGGCACCTGCTCAATCCCGGTGATAAATCATGACTCACAGCCCTTCCTGAACCTTCCACCTAAGGCTACAGGAGCAGCCCCGGGGTTGTATTCAAGAAGCAGGCTACCCTCTGGGCTCCTGGCGGTGTAGGCTGATGGGGGGTTGCTTGGGGGGTAGAGGTGTCAGGGAGGCTCAGCCCAAGCAGAGCTTGGGGAAGGGCAGACCTCCAGGTCAATCCATTCCGGGGATGGGACTTGAAAACCCCCTGTCACAAAGGCACAGCCCTGCAGCAAACAGTGTCCAGTGTAAGATCCTTATCACAAAGCCAGAGTCCTCCAGGGCTAGGAACGGTGAGACTGCTTGGCTGGTTAGGTTGGCGTCCACACGGAGCACTGTGAAGGAAAGGCTTGGTCATGGTCAACCCAATGGGGCACCATCCAACCTTGGCCCCCACGGGGTCCCCCAGAGTCAACTTGATGACAATTGGTTGGCTGGTTAGACCATAAATCCAGGGTACCCCTTGCTTCTATAAGACAATTGTGAAGTGAGCAGCTGTGTTCTCTCTCTCTCTCTCTTTTTCTCTCTCACACACACACACACACCCCACTGAGGGAAACTGGAAACATCGAAGTCCGGCAAAGCAGAAAATGCAGGCAGCTAGAGCTATCATTCTGTATTTTCCTCTAGGGAGAGGAGGCTCAAGACCGACAGGCAGGCTGCTATGTACTTCCACAGAACACACACAGTGACCACGGGACACTAGCCCAGTTCACAGTTTGCACAGCCCGTGAACCCTGTGCGTCCTATTTGTGTAACCACAGCAAACGCAAAGGCGTGGCATGTCCAGGTCCCCTTTCCCAGAACGTATGCCCCAAGAGCGCCTTTCCCCTCATCATCCATCCAAATGCCAGCCCCACTCCCTGTCGAACTGGTTTCAACTCGGAGTGACCCGACGAGATACGGCGTTCAGGGCTGTAACTCTTCAGGAGCAACCGGCCTCATCTTTCTTGTGTGGAGCAACGGTGTGCTTGAACCTCTGACCTTGTGGTTAGCAGCCCAATGCTTAGTTGGCAGAGCTACCAAGGCTCCTTACTGAACTCTTCTAGCCCTATGATATAGATGAGAGGGCTGTGAAATACTTGTGGACAGATATTCAGAGATAATGGGTTGGGCCCGCTAATTTTCAGAAGCACCCCTCTTCGTATGACCATTTTGCAGAGGAGAGGGACAGGAGGGTTTTAATAGTAAGGAAGAGTTTTATCAGCGAGCGGCAGACCTGGGATTTGAACCAAGGTTGAGTCTGGGCCCTGTCTCTTTTCCCACTGGAGGGTGCTGCAGGGCATCCGTCCAGTGTGCCCTCTCCACTTTGCAGCTCTGAAGGGCAGGCAGTGAGGCTGGCACACCAGAGGCTCTGCCCAAAGGGAAAAGTCCGATTTAGCTTCTGTTTGCTCACCTGACTTCAGACTCTTCTACAGCAATCCGGGATCCTTGCACAGGTGGCCCCCAGGAAAAGTGCAGTCCTGGGCAGCCCAGCCCACCTGAGCGCCCCCCCCACTGCCCCCACCCAATGCAGAGCAAATGCCTTGGCAGCAGAAGTGGCCTAGCGATCACAGCAAGGCTGAGCACCGGGAGAGTTGCCAAGAGGCCGCACCGGAATCAGCTGTCAGCTACCTAGTGATGCGATTAAGAAATGCTGGTTAATACTGAAAGTACAATTAAAATTACATCAGCGCCATCCTTTAAAAAAAAAAAAAAAGCCTCCAGTGACTTTTCTCAAGAACTTACTTAACGAAGCAAAACACTTTGCTGGTTAAGGATTAGCCAGCAGAAGGCACCTGGACTTAAAATTAAGACTTCCAGGAGGGAGAGAAACTCCCAGCTACCCTGCCCGCTGGGATGACGGGGCGTCCACAGGGAACGGCTGTAGGGATTCCAGAGTCGGAAAGACCCTGTGTCACTTCTGGAGGTTGCTCTGTTAAGGACATAAATGCACTTCGCTTTTTGGTTAGGTTTTGTTTGTTTTCCAGCTCACTCCCCCACCCCCCACCCCAACCCTTACATACACAGCACCTTAGTCCCCAAAGTAATACCCGTGCTCTTCCACTGGCCCAAGCCACGGGACTTTCAGTCACCTCAAATGCATGTAAAAAATGGCAACTGGAGAGGGAGACTGAAGAAGAAGTGACCCCTTTGAATGGTGGCGCTGGTGGCGACAATATGGACAGAACCCTGGACTGCCAGAAGAACCAGCCCCTGGAGGACATCACCTTGCTGTAAAGTCAGGGGAGAGAACTTCGATAAGATGGAAGGACATGGCGGCTGTAACAACGGGCTCAACCCGGAGAACAGTTGTGAGGATGGGGCAGGGGCGGGCAGTGTTCCGGTCATCGTGCATCGGGTGGACTTGACCTCTCAGCAACATGCCCAGCAGAACAGCAGCAGCCACCAGCCCAGCGGTTGCTAGTTCACAGTCTTGAAGCTGGGCCACCGTTCTCAGCCGCCTCGCCCCTCCCCCTCCGACATAGACTCCTGGGTCCCTAAGGTTCCTGTCTAGTCGATCATGCGAGGGCAGGAAACTGAGCGGGGTGGAGAGCCTGGTGGGACGGGGGTCTTCCTCCGGCATGGACTCCCTGCCGAGTTGTTGACCTTCTCCTGTCGGTAGCTCCCCACTGCTCTCCTTGCTCCCCACTTCAGAGCCCCTCAAAGGCACGGCCCCATTTCCATGTTGCATTTCTTGCTGTTTGGGGGAGGGCCGGGATCAGAACCAGGGTTTGTTCACATTGCCATCTTCCCAGAATGCCTCCTCCAGTCCATTTTTCTTTTCTTTTTCTTTTTTGTAGCTGTTACTGGAAGTCTTCCTGGGGCCCAGACATGGGTCCACTTGGAAACAGAGAAGACGGATGAAAACCAGCAGAAGCACCCTACCAAGCTGTGGCGGGGCCACCAGTGCAGAGGCCGAGGACCAGACAGCACCCTCCATGGGCCCCCTCGGAGCCACTCACACCTTGGAGGACTTGACGGGCCTCCTGCTAGATGTGTGTCCGTCGCCCCATCCCCGTGGGGCCCTGAACTCTCGGGGCGCTGGTGAGAGTCTTGTACCTCAGCAGCAGAGGGGTGCCAGCACAAGACATCCACAGCCTCTCCACGGGCACCTTTGGCTTCACAAATGACTCGTGTGTGTAAGGTGGTTGTGCAGGGCGGGGCTGAGATCAAGTGTCCTAAAGGCATGGGATCTTGAACTTTGAAACCATGACTGCCCAGCCCATCTGATTCCAGTGGCCTGTGCAGCCCTGCCACCCTCTCGGCAGCCTTGGAAGTTGAGGAGTCCTTGATCCTCAGCAGAAGTGTTACGTGGTAGACAGAACTCTGGCCCAACCACCAAGGGCACCGGGCTCTGGCCCAGGACGATCCTGGCCCAGCTGTGAATTGCAAGGCAAACTTCACACGAGTCCCTCGTTTCGATTCTGACAACTGTGGAGCAAGAATCATGTTCTGTTTAAGGTCCAGAGTGTTTGGGGAGAAGGAGGCCTTGGGGGGCTTCAAAAAAAAAACTGATTCGTCACTCATTGCATGGAATCACAGACAGGGATGCACAGCATCTTAGTCCTGGAAGGAGTTCTGGTCCAAACACCATCTGAGAAATAAACTCAGACTGCTGATCCAAAAGGGTAAAGGCGTGAAAGGGAACATCAAATGCTCACAGAACCCGGACTCTCTGCATGCGGAGAGCCTGGATGAACCTCTGGAATGACTGATTGCCCTGAGATCATTTTGAAACCTGAAACCAAATGAGCATCAACTGTAGTACTGCATGTCTGCGTGGAGCACGGCCCTCTTGAAGAGCTCCCTGGGATCAAAGCAGCAAGACCCCCAGCCCCAGCAAGCACATTCCGGCTCACAGGGACCCAGCAGAGGAGGGTTCCTGCAGCTGTAAATCGTTGCAGGACAGACAAGCCCTCCATTCTCCTGTGGAGCCGCTGGTAGGTTTGAACTGCTGGTCATCCCCTCAGTGGTCCAGTGCTTATACCACGATGCCACCAGCCCTCCCCCAAACCAACAGCATCTTCAGAAGGGTCAGACAGGAACCTTAGCGGGCAGTGAGTTTATGTTCATGGGGGAGGGGGGCACCAGATGAGAGGGGGGAGAAGGGTCTCCCCACGTCAAGAATGCCATCCATCTTGCTGATTGTATGTGTAGGAATGGCTGAGTCGATAGTCTGCCAAGTATATTTTCCACGACAACAACAAAATGAAAATCAGATTTTTTTTTTTTTAAGAAAACCCTCTACCTGCAGGAAGAAAGACTCAACAGAAAGCCACAAAGATTGGAACCCAGTTTGCAATTCAGGAGTAGAGGGGGGCATCAGATGAGCCTGCTGGTGGGCCACCCCCTGTACTGGGAGTTACAAGGGGCTTTGCCCAGGGCCTCTCTCCCACCCTCACCCTCCATCTCTGTACAGTAATCTCCCTCCTTCACCAACAGCAGTGCCTCAACTGCTGTCAACGTGACTGATGTTTTGACTGAAGAACTGGCCCCATGGCCCTCTGGGTAACGAGGATGTCCAGAAAGTCTGAGCCCCAGTGCCGAGGATCGGAGGCTAAATCCAGGAGCTCTGCCCTTGCTTGTGACATGCACACCAGGAAGACAGAAAAACACGACTATCTCGCGTCTCTATATACATATACAAGTAGGCTAAACAAAAACTGCTAACGGCCCCTGAGAAGAAGCGAGCCTTCCTTACATCGTGATTCTGTGACGCTGCAGTTCACCAATTTACACTTGCATATTAGCTTACGCCACCCAGCCCTGGGAGTGATGTTATCCTGCCTGACACAAGTCCCACGGGAAACCACCAGATATCACAACTTCTTTAAAAGCTGGGAGTCACTGGAGTCTTCCCTAAACCAGCCTCCTCTTGGAGACCCTGCTGGCTTTGGTCCATCTGCAGTCCTGCTGACTCAGCTGGGGACACGGCAATGGTCTCCTCCCTCCAGTGTCCCTGGGGAGAGGGGCTTGGCTTCACTGAGGAAACAGAGGGATGCATGAAGCGGATCGGTGGAAGTTTCCTGCAAGCATGCCATCCCCTACCCCAGCTCCCCTAGCTTGGCAAGGCCCTGCCCCTGCCACAGCTACAGGGTCCTCATCTGTCAAAGGAGGGGACGGGGTGAGAAGGGTTAAGGTTCTGTCTCACACTAGGTTTATGGAATTCTAGGGCCACAGTCTGAAGTGCTCACTCTCCCACGTCCCTTTCCAGGTTCCCCGGGACATGCTTGGTGGTGAGCTGTGTTCCAGTGGTGATGTCTGTAGACCACACGTTTCTTTGTGAATTCCCCCTGGAGGAGAGAGCTTCCAGGGCCTGGAGCAGACCTGTACTCAGAGGCCATGGTTGTCAACTAGAGAAACCTCATCTGTGATTCCCTGTGCCCGGGGCCCCAGGGGCATGCTCACAGTGAGCACAGGTGCCCTGGACATGGGAGGGCCTGCCCAAATTGCTGCTTCTGGGCTTCCCCAGTCTCGATTTCCACCACAAGTGCCCAGCTCTCCTCCCAGGAGAATGAGGCTGGCGGCCATCTGGTGTCAAACCTCCAGGGGCCTAAGGAGTCATCCCTACTGGACTGCAGCACAAAGAGTGCAAAGAACCATGCTGCCCTTCCCACGAGCCACTGCCCCCCCCTCCTCTCTTTCTCTCTGACAGGTGGCAACATCACACTCAGATGCATGCAAGCATCTTCCCGCTCCATAGGCAAGGGCCCCAAATCGAAAGCCTTTCAAAAACCAGACTGGCTATTAATGGGGTCTACACATTCTTGGCTCCATGCTCAATAATAACTTGGCACTTAACGTATTTCTTGCTCACCACTTTGCACTGTTCGTCTGGTCTACCTATTTGAACTGCATGCTTGAGAACCAAGACCCATTTCCTTAAAATTCCCAGGCTGTGCTGGGCAATGATGATTGCTCTGTTCTGGACTTAACTGGCTCCGGGGGCTGAACGGCAAAAGTTTCCCCTGCTGTCTGCTGCCTGTTCCCTCTGGCTTCTGCTCTACCCCACCCTGGTAGCCTTGTGGATTATTAGGCTCTGAGGACCCACAGGACAGTTCTATTCTGTCCTCTGGGTTGCTGTGAGTCCGAATGGACTCAATGGCAGGCAGTTGTCACAGCGTATTCAATGGCAGGGAGTTGTTGTAGCGTATTCGGGATTCTAAAGGATCAAGAAGACAGGATATTTCTTCTCCTTGCTTGCTGGGTATTGCAGCTCAAGGTTGAGCCTCGAGACTGTCTCCCTGAACATCCTCGCTTCCCATCACGTCTTAGTGCCAAAATACCATCTACAGCCGGGTGCAAGTCCTGGAGTAAGAAAGACAAGGGTGGGAAGCAAGTCCCAGTGGTTGGGTGTTTGAACAGCGCTGGGGCATTCTACTTCCAGGGACTTCTCAAGGCCAGCTGAAGGTCACAGCCTCGTACACATTGGGTGGGGATGTACAAAGAAGGGACGATTCTCACATACTGCTTATAAAACTACTCCCTCTCGAGAAGGCATCATAAAATGGACCTCGGTATAATGTTAGAGGATGGCATTGAATCGAATCCAAGAGTCACACCCAAGCAGGTACAGAGAGATGATGATAGCTAGATAGCTAGATAGACAGATAACACATAACAAAATAGAGCTTTGTAGGTCTACTATTACTAGAAAGAAATGGCCTTAAGAGATACTACTGTCCTAACTGATGCATCTGTGTTGGACATCAATAGTAACAATCCCAACCACCACCACCCCCCAAGGCTCTTTTTATCTATTTTCAGACCTTCCCTACCAAGAAGACATTCCACTCCACCCGAACACCCTGTGTCCCACAAATCTTTGAACCTATAGAACTCGAGGGCTTGAAAATAAAAATTCTTATTTGAAGTAGCTTTATCAAGCCACAGCTAAAATTGGAGTCAGTGGGAAGGAGCCGGGCTCCCGTCCCACCTGCCATTCTCCCGTAAACAAGACTTCCTTCTGACAGGAAGCCAGCCCACTGGGCCAAGCCTTTCAGTACTAGTGGGGCAGCACTTAGCACCCTGCTGCCCACTCCCTAGAGCTAAATTATCATCATAACTATTACTATTCTCTGGAGCTTTAAAGGCATTTTTAGCTCAAAAACCTACAGGGCCACAGGCAGCTCGAAAGCCGTTAGCTGGATACTGAGATCAGGGCAGAAACCGATTTGTCACCATGACAGGAGGTGATAAAGTGACATTTCACAAGTTTCACGGACAGCAGGGGACGTCCACCTCCCCTCTGTTATTTGTAGCCATGCTGGACTTCCACGCACACACTCAGCATGGACAATGAGTTACTTCAATTACCCAGCCGGCGGAAAGGCCAGCCAGCTCCGGTCCTCAATCAGATCTGTGCCGGAGCCTTTTGTAAAGAGAGCTTCCAGCTTCTGTACCTGTGGTTTCTCCATCGTGCTTCTACTTAGCCCCAACAGAAGAGCAATGTGCAGAACACGTCGTACAAAGCGGCTCCAGCTTTCCCTGGCAAACCATCCCACGTGTCCTTGTTTTCTCCCCCTCTCAAGGGCACCGGTTCCTCCCCTCTGCCCAGAGAACAGCACTGAGGAGGGGAGAATACAAGCACCAGTCCCAGGGGTCACCAGGGGTCTTGACTTTGAAGCACTGGCCTCCGTGGTCCCTCCAAGATCCCTCGGAAATATAAGAAGTGTCAACATCAGAAGACCTGCTGGGTCACAGAATGGTGTCCGAGGCTCAAATCCTGGTTCCGGGGCTTCCTTGCTTTGTGACCTTGGCCAGCTAACTAAGCCTCTCTGTAAAGGAGGTAAGAGGAATCTCCTATACAATAGCCCTCTGGTGCTTTGAGGCTTCCTCGCCCCCACTGTCATGACCCCTGTCCTGCCTTTCGGTTCTGGCTGCACTGGAGCAGGTAGGATGGTACAGATAAAAGCTCGTGACACATGGAATCTAGGTCAGAGAAACCCCTCAGGAATAGAAATGGGAGAAGTGATACAGGGGGGTAGGGGAAGGTGGGAGGAGGAAGGGAGGAAGGGGGAAACTAATTGTAAAGATGGACACATAACCCAACCACCCCCTAGGGGGATGAACAACAGAAATGGGGGCAAAGAGAGATATCAGTCAGTATAAGATATGAAAAGAATAATAATTTATAATTTATCAAGGGGCCACATAAGGGAAAGGGAGGGGAGAAGAAGAGGGTTTGGTTTTTTCCCCAACAAATCAAACCAAGCATTTTATATTGAAATACAGACTTTGAAGACAAATTTGACTTCCATTTTCCAGATCTAGGTGCATCCACCAAAGATACAAAAATACAACAAAATGGAGACCCACGATGACATTTATGTACAGAGCTCTAAAATGAGCTGTGATAGGTACAAGGTACTAGTGTGAAGGGATGTACGTGGGCTCAAGTAGAAAATAAACGTTTAGATCATGATAATGGCAACATATGCACAACTATGCTTGATACAATTCATGTATGGAGTGTTATAAGAGCTGTAAGAACCCCCAATAAAAGGATTTTAAAAAGAAAAAGAAATCTCCTCCTTACAGGGTTGTAAGGATCAAATGAGATTAGTATGTGCGTCATCACTCACCCACTCACTCTCTTAATGCGCTCGAGGAGTTTCTGACTCATGGTGACCCTAGAGACAGGAGAGAAGTGCCCTTGTGTCCCTCCGGGTCTGTAACCCTTTATGAGAGTAGAAAGTCTTCTGTCTCCAGCCGAGGATGTGGTGGTTTCAAACCATTGGCCTTGCGTTAGTGAGCAGCCCATCACATAACCCACTATGACCCCCAGCACTCTCAGAATCCTGGCTGCTCCACACCAATTCATGGTGCTGCATAACCAACTGCAAAGATTGACAAGTCTGACTGACTGCCAGAGGCTGGGGGAGGCGGGTAGGGGGGGAGAGCAGGTGCCATTGCTGTGCCCGATGATCTCTGCCATGTTCCCTACTCTCTCCCCTCTTCCTCCACCCCTGCTCTCCTTAGAACTAGAACATCCTGCTGTTGGGTCTGAGCCAATGACCGGTGGGGAGGGTGGGGGGAGTGGTAAGGGAGGAATGAGCACCATTTGGAGCTACAGGTTTTAAAATTGGGCCCTTAAGTGGGGTTTGAATCTGAGCCTCTGCATGTCTAAACCAAAGTATGAAAAGCAGGTGGATTCTATAGACCAAACACCCTGTTGTCTCCTTAACATGGCTTCACATCTGTGGCAGTCACCTAATCTGGTGCCAATTTGAGGATTAAGAGTGGAGGAGTGGAGTCAATCTGGGGATAACCAATGAGAGCTCTGTGTGGGCATGGCCTTCTCCTCTGAGAATTCTGGGAAATGAGATAATTCCTTCTTGGAGGCAGGAGACACGATCTCCCTGCTCACTCCCTGGGAGACGCTCTACTGACAAGACACATGGCGGCATGCTGATCGACTTCATGCCCTGGGAACTGGAGGAGCCCCTTGGAGACCCCTGCCAGTGCTTGAGATGTTTGCAACGCCACGGGATCCAAAGGCATTTCACCCACGTGGCTTGTGATCATCCAGAATTCGGTGTCATTGCATGGGTTTCATGAATCTGAAGAAGATGTTGTAGACTGATATAGGACATACGGGCTAATATTGGACTTAAGACCTTGGACTGGACTGGGTTGGGATGCTTTCTCAATGTACAGTTGCTCTTGTATATAAACCTCTTTCTTATACACATGAGTGCTTATGAATTTGTTTCTCTAGTCTACCTGGACTAACGCAGCATCTCTTTTCTCCAGCCACCCCAATTATGCCCACAGCTGAGACCACCTAAATTTCTGGAGAAGTTTTCTTAACCTCAACTGGTGGAGGGTAGCGGGTGGGTAGTCTCTACTAGACCCACCTTCATCTTCTGGGGTTTGGTTTAGAATGAACGTCAGAGACGTTGCTCCAAGAACTGCCTGTGCTGCTGCAGAGCGGATCAAGCCAGCATCGGGTGTCAATTCCTAGGGAAGCAGTCATTGTGGTGTAGAGGAGCAGGTCTGGAGCTGTGTCTTATTCCTGCCCCTGAAAAGCATGTGTGTGTGGCTCACCACATCCCAAGCAGAGCCATGTTGGCCAGGCCCTCCCTTGCTTCTGTAGTCTATTTCCCTTACACGGGGCTCTCCTCAAATGGGAACATGAGCACCAGGATAGGGCAGCCCAAGGTCAGAGGAATTCCCGACAATCAGCGAGTGCCTTTACCTGTGAGTTCTCGCCAGTGCTGGCAATCTTCCTCCCCCTGGGAGTATGGAGGAGGCCAGCAGAACGGCCCTGGCAGAGGGCAGGTCACTTGACCCAGAGTACACTGTGCCAGAAACCGATTTAGTAACCCACTGTGAAGTTCTGAGGGACCACAGACAAGCCACTCTGTCTACATTATAAAGTTTTCATTGTTTGTCCTCTTACAAGTTTAAATACAGGCCTGCCGGCTATGAGAGGGATCTGTTAGCGTATCTCATAAAAATAAAAAATTAAAAAAAAGAAAAAGAAAGAAACCTCAAAGACCTGACTTCTGGAGGCAGAATGCAAGCCAGAGAGTCCAAACCATCCTGCTCTCTGCTTGGAAACCACTGCCATGAACCACCCTCCCTTGTTGAGAAAACAATCTCTATTTTTATATCTAGGCTTTAATATTGATTGCTATGGCCACGTAGAACTATGATAGCATCCTTGATTCAAAGGCTGTTGAAGGAAGCTAACGGGGTGCAATGTCAGGGGGATGTGCTCAGGACAGGGTTGTTCACTGGAACGTGTTCTGCTTCTGTGAGTCAGCAAGCCCAACTGCCCCAATTCAGTATGCAAAGGCACCCCACTGCACAAGCCAGCCTCCGGCCCCAAAGCCCTCAGTCTTACTTCCTCCATGGGTTGGGAATAGAGCGGTGACTCTGTTTCAGGCTCTGGCTCTTGGTTCAGCTACTGCTCCTCGTTGTTGTCTGGACCCAGGAGTGAACACTGACTAGGGATCTCAGATTCAGAGTACACACTCCTCTTCAGGCCCCTGCTGGTAGTGCTATGCTCCGCCTACTTCTCAGAGGGCTGATTTTATTGGCCGAACTGGATGGCAACCCAGGGACTTCTACTCACAGTTACTCAGAGGTGCATTCTATCTGTCACTCCCCCCACCCTCTGCCCCCGACCCACACAGGAAGCGGTCGCTTGGTGAGAGTCAAGACATGTGGGCTAGAAGAGCCACATGAGGTCATGCACTGCCCTTGCCCCTCCAAGCCTACCACTTGGAAAAGCCCTGGACCCAGGGCTGGGGCCGCCCTCTCTGCAGAGGCCTCTGGGTGTGTAAAGAGAGCCAGGTGCATCCCAGAGTGAAATGAGCGAGTCTGGGACACCCCACCCCAAGAGTAATTACACCCAAGGCTATACATCGGGAATATGTATGAAGATAGGATGTCCCCTTGAGGGAATTCCCCCAAAGGTTATCCTTGAGCACATTTTCCACGTGTCACCTCTTACATAGTAGCCTCTGTGCTTCGCCTGGAAGCCCCGCACGGGTCCTCATTTAGATTTCAATGCCCTCGGGTGCCACCGTGGGAATGAAGGTTCGGGGCATGAGTGGTGGAAGGGGGGCAGGAGAGCGGCCCCCTCCAGCCACGGTGGGAGAGGTTGTAAAGAAGGGAAGGGAGAGCAGGAACCAGGAGCCCAAAGCCAACTGCGCTGCCTTTGGGTCTGTTCTGATCAGACGAGGGTTTCCTAGACTGTCAACTCCATGGTCGTTCTCCCATGTCACAGGGGGCCACGATGAGTCAAAAGCAAGTGGGTGGTGCCCCGCAATGGAAAAGGAGACCTCAAGCAAGAAGAACCAAGATCGTTCCCATCCCTTCCCACAACTCTGTCCCTGGCAACAACAGTCCGTTTCCAAAACAAGTCAGAGCGCCTGGTTATTCTTCGGCGGGGGCTGTGTACGTGAGTCGTGGAGTCAGCCGTACAAGAGCAAATGACAGGGCAGTGATTCTCAAGCTGTGACCCATCCCAGACTCCCCGGGGAACTCGGTCTAAATCCCAGGTGCTCTGGCCCCAGCCACCCGTCGAGGGGCTGCATCTGCAGCTATGGGGTATCTGGACGGTTTGACACACACCCAAGTTTGAGACTCACTGCCCGGTAAGGCAATCAGGCCAGCAGATTCTTGCAGCTCTTGAAGGGGACTATCCTACACAGGCTCTGTAAAGGAAGAAAGGCCGGGGCCAAACAGTGGGTCTAAAAATAAAGGATGGAGAAAAATACAGGGAGGAATAAATTGTATAAAATGATGGGAGAGGAGATAGGTGCAACTGCATACAAAAATAGAATCACTCTCAGATATAAATTTTTTTTTTAATCCCACAAGGAACTGGTTGCACTGGATGCTTCCAGATCAAACCATGCCACCCCTCCCTTCCCCACCCTCCACTTGCCATCCCCCTTCTTCATTGTGCACCGTGGGGCAACAGGATTTAAGGAGTCTTTTGGGGATCCTTAACAGAATGTTTGTGCGGAGGAACGGGCATGTCAGCAACAGTGAGTGGTGACAGTGATGGGGTGATCGGTGAAAGGAACCCTCTGGAAGGTGGGTGCTCCAGGGTTTCCACTCTCTCCTGCACCCTCACCCCCATGCCTGGGGCTCCTGCCCACTTCCGGAAGTCAAGCTGGACACAGACCAGCCATCTGCTGAGGGTCTGCTCGAGAGTCCAAGCAGACTGCAAGCTCTTCTGAAAACCAAACCAAACCGAAACGCTCAGCCAGCCTGGAGCGCCAAGAGCCAGGTCTTCAGTGCCCAGAGGAACTGAGGGAGCTCACTTTGCGCAATATAGAACAATCACTTACAGACGGATTAGGGCTGCTCTTGCGAATTCAGTTCCTAGAAGCCATTCTAAACGCTGCTTTGGGATTGTTCTGCTTGATTACAGGAGATTGTCCCTCTGAGAACAAAACACACTCCCCCTCTCCTTTTTAAACGCATGCATCAACCTGGTAAAACCCAAGAGAGGTACCGCCTTCAGTCCTCCTGACCCAGTCTCCAACAAGACGGGCTCACTCTTGTCCTCAGCTCCCGGGGAAGCCAGTTCCCCGCTGGCCTCCCATGCCCACCACAGCTTCTGGAGAAAGAAATAGCCACATTTCCTCCTAGTTCTGGGACACCGGAGGCTTCTTTTGACTTCTAGCCAGGGCGACAGAGATAGATGGAGACTCCGACTATGACAAGGGCTGATGGTTTAGAAACAGATCGCCAAGTCACTCTTCCAAGGGGTGCCCCTGACCTTCTGCTCACTATCCGCACCACACACAGTCTCCCCCACACCAGGGTACCCATGGTTGCATGATGGCCTCAAGTCCATTCCAACTCCCCACATCCCCCTGGGACAGGCTAGCACTGCTCTGAGGGCAGCCCTCCCAGGCTGTCATCTTTCCAGAAACAGGTCCCCAAGTCGCTTCTTTCGATTGCCAGCCCGACCCTTGATCACTTCACAGCGTCCAGAGCCACTACCCTTGCGTCGATGCGGACCCCTCACAATCCTCCAGGACAGAACAGAACTGCCTCCTGGCCCTCGGGGCTTCTTCCTTGACCACACATCGTTGTGGGAGCAGGTAGGTCTCCCCTGGCTCCCTTAGCGGGTCCCAATGGTTGACTTGGTAGAACTGCTGGCACTGGGTCATGACAATGGCTCTGGATGCCTCCTTCAGCATCTCTCCTCGGCTCCTGCTGCAGAGCTCAGGGGGAAGCTGAAAGCTCGTGACTGTGGCACACAGGAGAATGGGACGCTTGACAAATCCAGGAGTGGCTCTCCTCTGCCCCCACCTAGACAGAGACACACACCCACCACCACCACCACCCTGAAAGCTTACTGCACACTCCCAGTTGTTTACAGGCACACACCCCTGTCTCTGAGGGGCTGCAGGCCAGGAAGTCACAGAACAGGGCCCCCAAGCTACCCCAAAGCCATTTCCCTTGGCTGACGGGGTTAAAATTTTCCTTTGGATAACTATTTCCAAAACGTAGAAATTGCCTGTATCTGGAATGCTGAGTTTGATCATTTTCCATGTGCCGCAAATAAAAATGGGGATGTTAAAAATAATTATGAGATCTGCTGCGGGCTGTCATCTCACAGTTTTAAAACCAGACTAACATTTCGAGATCCATTTGTGGATCTTGTTGGAGATGGCTACTGCGCCACCTGGATATGCTGTCCGTGGACTTGGGAGACACCCCGCTGCCTGGCACTGGGTGCTGACAGGATTGTGACCCATCAACTCTCATATGACCCAGTTACTAACCAACTCCCTGGAAGTCTCTGATATTAACATTCTGAGGTACACGCAGTAGCTCTTAGTAAATGGGCACTACATTGTAATACTCATCAAAATATCATTACCACAAAATGCTGTTCTGTTAAAGATATTTTACGGTATCTGGAAGCGCTTAGATTGTTTTATGCATAGCACAGTACTCCTGTACGCCAAGGCAAACATTTGCCCACAATGAGACCAAACTGTGCTGACTTCCCTACAAATTAGAGAGAGATTTAGGAATGGCACTCATTTGCCATCCTGGGATGGCTGATCCTGCCTGCTGCACCCAAATGAATTCTCTTCAAAATACTTTACATGTCTGTGCTATTAATGATATTGTCAATAATTTCCACAATTTCATTGGTCATCCATCAGTCTTTGGGTTGGACATAAATATAGGTCTCTTCCAGTGGGTTGGTCTGGTAGCTGTCTTTCAAATACCTTCAGTTAAATGAGCCCTTTACAGTGCTAACACCTCCACTGGGGTGCCATCAAGCGCTGTGTGTTAGTCCGGGTAGTCTAGAGGAACAGGACATTGAGCCCAGTCCAGTTCAAAGTCATAAGTCCGATATTAACCCACATGCCCGAAATCAGTCTATAAAGTTTCCTTCTGACTCACGAAGTCACAGGTCAGTGGGTGCAGAATCCCAGCACTGGCAGGGGTCTCCACATGGCTCCTCGCTTCCAGGGCTCAGGGTCCATCAACAGCAGAAGCAACTCATCACTGGCAGAGGTCTCCATGTGGCTGCCCCCGCTTCAGAGGTCTGGCTCCATCAGGGCAAAGCGGTGTGGTCTCTCCGCCGGCTCCTCCAGCTTCTCGGACGCTGCCATCTTATCTGTGATTCATCATCTCTGAAACTAACTCCCCACAACTAGAGAAGATAGCTTCTCATCTTCATGAGGGAAATATCTCAAGATTTCCCAGAAGTCTCAGGAGAAAGCCATGCCCACATAAAGGCCTCATTGGCTACTCAATGACTATTTCCAGATTAACAGGCTAGATTCCACCCTTACATTTCAATCATAAAATTAACGTAAGCACATGACTGCCACACCCTGGAACCTTCTTTCTTGGAGTGCCTTCATTGTTGGCATTGGTGTCTGTCTGCAAGGACACCGTTGTGATCACACCCTACCTTCTTTTTCATCCAGAGTCTGTGTTCCTTCCAGCTTCTCTTCAACGACCGAGATCATTCAGTATTTGGCCAATAGGATCCTTTACTATGACAACTCAACGCTTGAATTTTTCCATCAGTTTTTTTTTTCAGTTTGATATATGCTGTGTATTCTTCCCTTCTGGTTTTCTAACAGCAATCTTTGCACATTTCACTGTCATGACAGAATCTTGTCGACACTGTCAACTGTGGCCCGACATGTAGGTCTCACCGGATGGCGTATGCGGGAATCAAATGGACACCATGTGTGGAAAGAGACTCAAAACCCGGACTGCACCTTTGAGCTTCTGAGACACGACATCACTGTGAGAGCGGACGGCCTCCTCTTCCTCCCACGAAGGATCCTACGCCCTCGTGCTCGGTTGCTCAGTGTGTTCAGGGTTGCTCTGAGTCAGACGGACGCCACGGGTTGTGAGTGGTAGAGTGTCGGGAAGAGGCATAGGAGCAGCTCAGTGTCATCAGTCAGAACAAAGCCAGGGGCCCACTGCGAAACAGTCCATTGCTCATGTGCAAGCTCAAGGTGAACATTTTAAAACCTGAGCCAAGTTCACAGCCTCAACGATCCACAACCCAAACCCACTGCCACTGCGCCCGTTTCAGCTCAGGGCAATCCTACATAAGGTTTCTGAGCCGACACATCTTTGTGGAAGCCAGCAGCCTCATCTTTCCCCCTCGCGGCGGCTGACAGTTTTGAACCACCCACCTTGTAGTTTGTATCCCCCTACCTAACCCAAAGCACTAGCAGGGTCCGTTGAGTATATCCCACGCTGAGTTGAGAGACCATCTCAAGCACCGATCTGAAGCTTTGAAGACTGTTGATAAAAGACAAGCTGGGTAATGACATCGACGGCAGTGGTGAGAGTGTTGACACCGGGAGGGTGGAGAGGAGGTGGGGTAGAAAGGGAGAACCAATTACAAGCATCTACATAGAACCCCCTCCCTGGGGGACGACTGACAGAAAGGTAGGTGAAAGGAGACATCGGACAGTGTAAGTCATGACAAAATAATCATAACTTATAAATTGCCAAGCGCCCATGGGGGCATGTGGAGGGAGAGGGGACATGAGGAGCTGATACCAAGGGCTCTAGTAGAAAGTAAATATTTTGAGAATGATGGTGGCAACAAATGCACACATGTGCTTGACACAATGAACGTGTCTATGGATTGTGATAAGAGTTGTACCAGCCCCCAGTAAAATGATTTTTTTTAAGATCATTAAAAGAAAGAAAAGGCTACAATGAATTTCAGAAGAAACTCAAAAACGCGGGCTTGAACGACATAGCTAAAGCAAACAGAAGAAACGATGATCTGAAAGAGCTGATTAGAACATTTCAAAGCTTGCTTTTGAGGTACGCGAAGACCTAAAGTTAGAGAACCCGAAACAAAGAACAGGATCAGCGTTTCTCGGGCTGAAAGAGCAGAAAAGAAAGTCAAGTTGCCGTATTGAGAGACTGATGGTGTGGGCAGAATATTGAACGACACAAGTCACATCAAAAGTAGATGGAAGGAATATCAAGTCCCTGAGAATTATATGTATGTTTGAAAACTCAATGCAATCTAATCCATTCTGACCCACAGTGACCCTGTAACACAGAGCAGAACTATGCCTGTGGTTTCTGAGGCTACAAATGCTTACAGGGCCAGAAAGCCTCATCCATCTCCCTGCTCGTTAGAGGGATCCAGAGACCTCTCAGTGTCATTAGAATCACGTCTGGTTCTTTGGTGATTATCCTTACGTGAAGCTGTAAGTAGATACAGGAAGGCTGGGATGAGGATGAGTGGGAAAGTTCTGAAATATCAGCACTAGACAGACACCTCGCTCAGAAGGTCTTTAGCTTGGACGGGGAGGTGAATGTCTTTATTAGGGTAGGTGTCTGGAACCACCAACAGAAAGATCAATTTTTGAAAGAGACCAGGAAAGTGCATGGCAGAAAAATCAGGAACGTAATGTGCAATTCAGAGTGTCCTACCGTTTTTCACAAGCCTGTCTTCATGCCTGCAGGAATCTCTGCACAGAACAGTCTGATCTTCCACTGCTCCCACTGGCCCTATGCCAAGTCTCTACCTATTATTCAAAGTACCAGGGATTATCAAACTGACAGACAAATCTGTCTCAGAAGAAGTACAGTCAGACCAGGGGTGAGGTTAGAGCTGCTGGATGGGTGGAGGGAAGGTGGGGTAGAGAGATGGAACCAGCTGCAAGGATATGCACATACTTGAAGGACAGGCATCAAAGGAGTGGGTTGGGGGAGAGGTCAGGCAGTGAAAGATATGACAGAACAATAATGATTTATAAAGTATTGAGGGTTGGTGGGGAAGGGAGAGCAGGGAGAGAGGGGAAAGGATGGAAAAGCCGATATCAAGGGCTCAAGGGGAAAGGCAGATGTTTGGAGAATGATAACAGCAGCAGACATGTGAAGGTGCTTGGCACAGTGTGTTTATTTATGTATTGTGAAAAACGCTTTATGAGCCCCCAGTAAAATGATTTAAAAAAGAGGAAGAAGAAGAAGAAGTATGGCCAGAGCGCTCCTTAGAGGAAAGGATGGCAAGACTTCATCTTACGTTCTTGGGGCATGTCGTCAGGAGAGACCAGTCCCTGAAGGAGGACATTGTGTTAGTCTGAGTAGACTAGAGAAACAAACCCACAAACACGCATATGTATATAAGAGAGAGTGTTGCAGTTATGTATTTGAGATGTCAATTTCATGATTGAGATGTAGGGGTAGAGTCTAGCCTGCTAATATGGAGATAGCCATTGAGTAGCCAATGAGGCCTCTGTGTGGGCATAGTTTTCTCCTGAGACTTCTGGGAAATCTCGCGATATTTCCCTCATGGAGATGAGAGGCCATCTCCCCAGTTGTTGGGAGTCAGTCTCCGAGACAACGAACTACAGACAAGGCAAGATGGCAGTGTCTGAGGAGCTGGAGAAGCCACACAGTCTTACCCTGATGGAACCAGACCTCTGAAGCTGGAGAAGCCACGTGGAGACCCCTACCAGCGCTGAGTTGCTTCTATCACCACTGGATGCTGTTGATGGACCCTGAGTCCTGGAGCCATAGGGAGACCCCTGCCAGTGCCGGGACTCTGCACTCACTGACCTGTGACTTCGTGAGTTGGAAGGAGACTTTATAGACTGGTATTGGGTCTCTGGGCTAATATTGTACTTATGACTTTGAACTGGACTGGTTTGGGATGCTTTCTCAAAGGATCTCAAAGGATGTTCCATTCCTCTTGTATATAAACCTTACCCTTACATACATGCCTATCAATTTGTTTCTCTAGTCTACTCAGACTAACACAGAGAGTTTTATATAAAGGATAATTGTACATTAAGAAAACATCCCAACCCAGTCTAGTCCAAGATCATAAGTCTGATATTAGCCCCTACCTCCAACAGCAATCTGCAAACTCCTTCAGACTCACAAAACACATGCAATGATGCTGGATGTAGAAGATCAGAAGCCGGTGGTAGAAAGTCTTTGGATCCAGTGGTGCTATAAACATCTCAGTGCTGGCAGGGGTCTCTTAGCGACTCCTCTGACTTCAGAGGTCTGGTTGCGTCCATGTGGCTTGTCCAGCTCAGGGCACTAGGGTAGCTCCACGTGGCTTCTCCTCAGGGATGTCTGGCAGGAAGTAAGCCTTGTCAGGAGAGGGTCTCCAAGGAAAGGAACAGAGAGAGATGGTGTCTCTGTCTCCACGAAGGAATTACCACATTTCCCAGCATTCTCAGGGGAAGGCCAGCTGTTAGAGTGTCACATGTATGTTTCCATTTTAGTGCTGAGTGCACAGGAGGCAGTCAGTACACCTCTGCTCGAGGCCCTCAATCCTGTATCCTCACCTGTCTTTGTTCAAGGTGAGCAGCAGGAAGCCTGCGCTCTCAGGTCTTGGTGACATCACTCTTCACTCCTGCCTCTCCAAGCTCGACAGTCTTGGCCACCCACAGGCCTTTCTGCTCTTTATTAGAGGGAGGCTGATGAGTTGCAATAGGCTCCATGCGAGTGGTGGCTGGTTTTTCTCTCTCATTTGGGAACAGCAGGAGCTTTGGGGAGGTGTTCTCCATGAGCTGTATGTATGTCAGACATGGAACGTGCCATTGGGAAAGACAAGTATTCAGACTCAGGGAAAATGCCTTTGGGAACAATTGAAAGTCTACAGAAGCCCTCTCCATTTCCTCACCATCCTGAGAGTGTGGTTGCTTCTGTCCCCACAATGGCTTCTCAGAAGACTCAGAATCAAGAGATTCCTGGCCAAGAAACAAAAGCAGGTGCGCCTCATTCGCCAGTGGAATCAAACAAAGACTGGTCAGAAGGTCAGCTACCCCTGCAGGAGCAGACACTGCCAGCAGGATACAAAAATGAGGAC
>PVJH01034863.1:0-20219 GCA_004026705.1 Nesogale talazaci
GACTGGCTTTGCGCTTGAGGCCTCTGGAATCTATGCAGCCAGAAGGGACCAGATACTTTGCTCTGGTAAATGTGGTTGAGGCAGGAGGCAGAGCCTGAGCCCCGGTAGGAGAGGGTGTGCTGTTAAGAGAATTGAGAGCTCTGGTGGTGACAGGGAGCAGCTGGTGACTCAGTGGTAATGCGTTGAGCTGCTAACACCAAGGTCGACAGTTGGAGGCCACCAGCTGCTTTGGGGGAGAAAGGTGTTTTTTTTTTTACTCCCCTCAAGAGTTACACACTTGGAAACTTAACAGGGGCATTTCTGCCTAGTGCTATCTACGAGTAGACGTGGAATCCATGACTGTGTGAGTGTGCGAAGAAGAGAAAGAGGAATACGCTGTGTGTGTGTGTGTGTGTGTGTGTGTGTGTGCTGATTGGTTACCTCTTCTATCAGAATAACTGGAAGCTGATGGTGTACGAATTGTCAGGCGGAGTCCTGCTGGCACATAGGGTTAAAGCCCTTGGGTGCTGCCCGAAGGCTGGCTGTTCAAACCAACGAATGGTTCCACGGGAGAACGTTGTGACAGTCAACTTCTGGGAAGCTTTACAGACTTGAAAATGCTCTGAGGCAGTGCGAGACTGTCCCTACTAGGTCGCTGTGTGGGGGCCTCCCATGGTTGGCCGTGGGTTTGGTGTCGCTTGGAGCCAGATTGGGGGTCCGGCTGGCTCTGGATGGTGAGAGCTGTTGAGGACGTGAGAGTTTTATCACGTGGTTGTCTGAGAAGAAGGCCAGGGAATCCCACCAGGGCTCATGATCCGAGACCTCATTTATTGGTAGCTTTGCGTCCGCCGTCCTCTCTGAGTTTGGGACAGAAAAGGGCTCTTGGTTTTCAGTGCAAACCTACTTTCCTGGCTTGGATCACTGGTCCTCTAAATTCTGGTTTATCTCATGCCAGGCGTTCTCTGTACCCTTCGTTTTAGAAGAAATGATGTTTCTTCGCCTCTTCGGCCTCCTTTTTCTCCATCCCTCCACATCTCGTCCTGGTTGGGTGGGGCCCCGGCCGCTGTCCCCGTGACCCCACCTTCTGCAGTATGACTCCAGAGCAGCGGAGAACCACACAGGACTGTTTGGGTTCAAGAAGCAGGAGTGATGCGGAGAAATGAGTGTGCAGTGTGGTGTTTTCCGGAACTTGGCTCTGCTTGTTTGTTGAGGAGATAGTGCTATCAGAAGCCTGAATTAGCACCAGTGCAAACTAACAACAGATGGGGCAGAAGACAGTCTGCGTCTTAGCAGGTGCCAGGGGAAGAGGTGGCTGGCTCCACGTTCTAGAAGAAAGGATTGTCAGGGACCTTGGCGGACGCTGGAGTAGCAGCTGCCAGCCCTGTGCGGTCACCACGCAGGGGAGGGACTGTGACCGGCTATAAATAGTGCTGCGAGCCAGAGTCGCTATGGAGACAAAAGTGAATCCTATTACCTGCAGGTCCTCTGTTAGGAGCAAGAGCACCCTTTGGGAGATTTCCGAGATGGTGCTGATAAGTTTGGTTGATTATTAGGTGGGGGCTGAAGAGACAGAGCTTGTACTCGTTATCTTAGTCACACAGGGCTGTGGCATACAGGCAACGTGTGTCTGTCTGTCTGTCTGTCTGTCTGTGTGTGGGGGAGCACGCCATCCTAAAGACAGGAGTGGGGTACGAGGGTGTGTACGTGCCTATCGTTTCATGACTTCTCTGTGTGTATGGCCAACCTCTGTGGTCAGATGCAGGACACAGAGGTGGGATCCTGGCAGCTGGGGAAATAACCTCAGAAGGGAATGACGCGTTGGACGTAGGGAGACCCAGCCAGAAATCAATTCAAGTCAAGCTTTGTCTGAGGAGCCCTGGTGGCTCAGGGCTTCAGTGCTCGGCCTCAAACCCGCCCACCGTCCTACAGGAGACAGATGCTGCCTGCTTCCCTCAAGGCGGCAGGCTGCTAGCCCCAAGGTCAGCTGTTCTGGGCAACCCAGTGGGCAGTGCACTCAGCCCCCTGTGGTCCCCCCACCCAGGTCACTCCAAGTGGGCATGGACTCAACAGCTTAGCTCTGGTTCATTTCTCAGCCTTTCCTGTTCTTAGACCTCTATGTAGCCATTTCTCTGAGCACCTTCCCCACCCCCTCCTTGCAGATCGCCTGGTGTTTTGGCATCTTTCCTCCTGTAGCTGTAAGACAGAGACCTCCTCTGTATATATCCTGATTCCCATAATCTTGGTACCAAAAGAGGGGGTTGGGGGTTGGAGTGGGAAGACCACCACCACCACCACCACCACCACCACCAGACTGATTCAGCACCAAGAGCAGAGCTCACAGCAGTAGCCCTGGGTGGTGGGGGAGCACCCTGTTTTGCCTGCAGGGGGACAGTGGCTGAGGGCAATAATTGGGGCGGAGAGCAGGCGCTCTCCCGACCGGGTGAGGTGGAGGACTCAGACGCTTCACTGTCTGAGTGCAGTCTACTGCAGTGGGCCCACAGTGTCGCTGCACCCAGAGCGCAGACGCTCAGGCCCGGGGGAGGTTGGGTTCCACAGAGACCTTGGCGTGTGAGCAGCACTGGCCGGAGAGGCTGCCCTGCCCCTGAGCTCCCAGGCGCAATCCTGCCAGGGGGAGCAAGGGACTGAATTCACGCTGTCATGATGACGGCGGCCAGATGAGCCTGCCGTGGGTCTCTTTGACAGGAACAAGCCCTGCCCCTGCAGACGGACTGCCGAGGCTGGAAACGGGCAGGAAGATGAGCTCTTGCCCTACTTCATGACATTCCACTCTGGCCGATCAGGATCGTGATCCCGGAGAGAGTTCTAGATGAGAAGAAGGCTTCGATCAGAAGTTGGGAGGCCTTCTGACCTATGCCCTGGTCTAGGAGGAAGTAGCGAGGGATGAGTCTCTTAGGCACAGACCTTATCAGTACTTTTTTTTTTCTTTCAGACTTGCAGTTCCAGATCATACTGAACATCCTTCTGGGCACGCGGGAGACTTCTTGCTGGGCGCGCCAAGGTTTCTCTGCGATGCACTGCTGATGCGTTGGCACCATGGTGCAGAAAAAGAAGTTCTGCCCGCGGTTACTGGACTACCTCGTGATCGTCGGGGCCAGGTAACCAGAAACAGACTCCTTTTCATCCTGTCGCCTCCCTGGCCCCGTCACCAGGTGTCTGGCTTATCTCTTCCTCCCGCCTGCCACTGCCCCCTGTACCAGCCGAGAAGACGGGAGGGAGTCCAGGCTCTGGGGAGGGTTGGCCTTGGGAGTCCAGGCTCTGGGGAGGGTTGGCCTTGAGCCGTGCCGACAGAGGGGACCTCTGTGAATCGGAGCAAGTCTGCTCTTTCTTCCCCACTGGCCTTGTTTCGTAAGACAAAAAGTACAGCGCTGTATGCACGCGCCCGGCGCCTGATCACAGCAGCTGCCGCCCCTCAACCCGTGCCAGTGATGTCAAGGCATCGGCCAGCGTCGATGGTTCTAATGGCCCTCTGGTCTTAGGCTGGGTCCACAGGTGCTGGGTGTGTTTGTGAGCGCACAGAGCTCACTCATTTGCTCGCCTCCCAGCCGGACGCGGCCATGGGCCCCACGGGCATGCCTGCCAGCTTCCAGGGAGGTTACTTTGTGCAGAACAGCACCCCGAGCTTTCTTTCCTGACGGCCGGGTAAAAGCGGGTGCCGCTTCCCTTCTTTCCTCTGCAGACACCCGAGCAGCGACAGCGTGGCCCAGACCCCTGAGCTGCTGCGGCGCTACCCTTTGGAGGATCACCCCGAGTTCCCTCTGCCCCCCGACGTGGTCTTCTTCTGCCAGCCGGAGGGCTGCCTGAGCGTGCGGCAGCGGCGCATGAGCCTGCGGGACGACACGTCCTTCGTCTTCACGCTCACCGACAAGGACACCGGAGTCACTCGCTACGGCATCTGCGTGAACTTCTACCGCTCCTTCCAGAAGCGCCTGCCCAAGGAGAAGGGGGAAGTGGGGCCGGGGTCCCGGGGGAAGGAAACACCCCGCGCCCCCTGTACCTCGGAAGAGACTGGCACCGAAAGCTCAGAGGGCAGCTCGTCCCTGCAGCCCCCCAGCGCCGACTCCACCCCTGACGTCAACCAGTCTCCTCGGGGCAAATGCCGGGCCAAGGCGGGCAGCCGGTCCCGCAACAGCACCCTGACGTCCCTGTGCGTGCTCAGCCACTACCCCTTCTTCTCCACCTTCCGCGACTGCCTGTACACCCTCAAGCGCCTGGTGGACTGCTGCAGCGAGCGCCTGCTGTCCAAGAAGCTGGGCATCCCTCGGGGCGTGCAAAGGTGCCTGCTGCTGCCGGCCCTCAGAGGGAGGGCAGCTCTTTAGAGGGGCCGGGGGGGCCCTTTTCCTCCAGCCCCTTTTCAGCAAGGCCTGTGCTCAGAAAGGGCAGCGGTGGTTCAGGGTTAGAAACCTCCTACTCCATGCTGGAGGCCCCGGTTCGATTCCCAGCCAAGGCGTCTCGTGTCTGGCCACCACCCCATCTTACCCACGGGGCCCGAGCAGGTTTCCCCAGAGCTGACAGACTGACAGGCTAGGAGGAGAGGCCTGGTGGTCGGCTTCTGACACTCAGCTGGAGGAGGCCCCGGGAATCACAACGGTTGGGGCGGGGCTGGCTGCCCATCTCGTTTCTTTGTGTCAGGGGCCACATTGCACGTACGCTCCCTGTAGCCCTTGCCGAGGGAAAGCGGCTCAGAGGTAGGCCTGACCGCTTGCATTTGGCATCGTCCTGAGGGTCTTGGTTTTTCTCCCTGGGGTGGGCGGCAGCAAGTCTGTCCCATGTGCGTTTTTTCGCACACTCGTCCTTCCCCTTGGATCCCCGTCTGATCCGCCCCGAACCTCGACGGGCCTTCCCCAGCGCTGCTCCATTGGCAGCCCTGGAGCTTTGGCCCAAGGGGGTTGCCACAGGCGGGGGTGGGGAGGTGGACTCGGACACTGACGCGGCCGTCTGCTGCCGCCCGCTCTCAGGGACACCATGTGGCGCATCTTCACCGGGTCGCTGCTGGTGGAGGAGAAGTCGAGCGCCCTCCTGCACGACCTCCGCGAGATTGAGGCCTGGATCTACCGGCTGCTGCGCTCCCCAGTGCCCGTCTCTGGGCAGAAGCGCGTGGACATTGAGGTCCTGCCCCAGGAGCTGCAGCCAGCCCTGACCTTTGCGCTGCCAGACCCCTCTCGGTTCAACCTGGTAGACTTCCCCCTGCACCTTCCCCTGGAGCTGCTGGGGGTGGAGGCCTGTCTCCAGGTGCTGACCTGCATCCTGCTGGAGCACAAGGTAAGAGGGCGAGGGCTTGCTGAGGACAGGGGCGGCGTCTTTCCTGTCTCCCGGTCCCCTGAGGCACAGCAAACCCTTGGCAGGTGGGGGCTGAATGCAGGTACCAGTGCCATGTAGGGTGTATGTAGCGGCGGGCGCATCACTCGGCTGAATCACCCTCTCCGCTCCCGACCTCATTCGCTGGCAATTCCAGTGGTGGCCCTGGCATGGGGGTAACAGGATGTGGGCGGTTGGGGGGGCTGTGGCTGTGCTCCGGTGGCAGGGTGGGGGGCGCATTGGGGTCCAGCTCTACGGTGGGGCTTGTGGAGACCACAGATGGGGAAGAAGGGAAAGGCCTGCGAGTGTGGTGGGAGCTGTTTGCAGGCCACCTCGCCTGACGCTGGTGAGCAAGCCCTCTGACCCGGCTTGTGGCAGGTGGTGCTGCAGTCCCGGGACTACAATGCGCTGTCCATGTCGGTCATGGCCTTCGTGGCCATGATCTACCCCCTGGAGTACATGTTCCCCGTTATCCCGCTGCTTCCCACCTGCATGGCGTCCGCAGAACAGGTGAGTTGCCGGGGGCAGGGTGGCGGGGGGACTTTGGGCTCCGCCCCCCTCCATTTTCCCACCTGGTCCAAGTCCCAAGGAAAAGGCTCAAGGGTGTTTCTGTGGGTCCCCTGCCATCACTGACCCGAGCCGAACTGACTGGGTGGCAAGGCCTACGCTATCGTTAGTGCACATTTATCACAGTTAATGTTAATGAGTTATAGGCCACTGGCCCACGCTCCGCTGCAGGTGTTACAGAACACGCTGGAGATCAGCCCAGCGTCAGCTTTTTCTGAAATCCGAAACGTTCTGAATTTGGAAACATACCCAGGCTCAGGGGCTTGACAAGGACTGTGGCCCTCCCTCCATTTCCTGAGCTCAACAAACCCTGGGACTGGGCGAGGGGGCTCGATCAGGATAAGCTGTATCCTCAAGATGAGCTGCTGCTGCTCTCCCTGCAGCTGCTGCTGGCCCCCACCCCCTACATCATCGGGGTCCCAGCCAGCTTCTTCCTCTACAAACTGGACTTCAAAATGCCCGACGACGTGTGGCTCGTGGACCTGGACAGCAATCGGGTGAGTGGCCCCTGGGAGAGTCGAGAGCAGGCTGTGCCTGGCTTGTGTCCAGCTCCCCCCACCCCCCGCCCCCTGCCCCAGGAAGGGCCTCTAAGCTGCTGGGTGGTTCCTGCATGAAAAACTATAATGCTGCTTCCTAACTTTACTGGCCGAAGAGAAAGCTGAGCAGAAGACCCTTGCTTAGGCCTGGGAGAATCATAAGGATTCGTTTGGTCTAAATTCAGTGCCCTTCCCTCGTCCTTCCGGAACAGTGAGGAAACTGGGGCAGACCCGAGGTATTGTGCAGTCATCTCCTATTGGCTCTCCTGGAGGTGCAGCATCCAATAGGAAGCTGTCTCTCGCTGCTTATGAAAAACTTCTTTGAACCTTCTGCAGTGGGAGCAGGTTCAAAGTTTGGTCCCAGGAAACATCCACTGCTGTCGACTCACTTGTAACTCACAGCAAGCCTGTAGGATGGAGTGGAGCTGCCCCATAAGGATCTCAAGGCTTATAAACCTGTATGGAGGCTTAATGCCTCCCTTTCCCCCTGGGGAACTGCTGTGAGCTTCATACTGCACACCAGTCAGCCCACACATGGGCACTTCACCCTGTGCCACCAGCGCTCCTTCCAAGGTTGTCAGGAAGCCCCAAGTGGGGGAGGGGGGAGAGGTGTCCAAGACACTGGGGTTGTGTCTGCACAGGTTTATTCCAAACAAACTGGGTTTAAATACATTTCTGACCTCATTGGGTGGCTGCAAACCATTTCTCTCGGTGGTACATTTGTCCTACTTGCCTTAGGGTACCAGAAAATTGCGAGGGGGCCACCCAAATACCTTATATGCCATGGGAGGAAAATTATTTTTTGAGGCTGGGGCTAATATCAAAATTTTTTTTTTTTTTTTGGCATCACTGCTCTCCGGTGGTGGGAGTAGGAGGCCCAGCCCCACTGCTGGAATTGAACCTCCATCCCAGTGGGCCGCAGTCCCGCGCACAACCACTACGCCACCGGGGCTCCGCCCTAATATCAAATTTTTAACATACTCAATGAACATCTTCCTAAATCACTGCATCTGTGCAGCAAGCTTATGCAAATGCTGCCCCACGTGAAATAGTTCTCAGATGGATGTAGCGTCTTCAAGAAGATCAGTCAAAGCCCCAAGAGGAGCCAGAGAGGGGAGACTTTCCCATCCTGGACATGCGAAGGGACTGTGGCTGAAGTCCAGAATCTGGTGGGAGAGGACTGTAGAATTAGAGCCCGAGTGACTGAAGCTGGCCTCTCACGTGGCTCGGCGTTTTCGGTTTTAGACAAGCATGTTGGTCTCGGCAAACGGTGACTCCAAAGCGTTGCTCGCAGATCAGCGAGCGCCAAGAGCAGGCCTTTCCCTCAGTCTCGCATTTCAAGCAGGACTAACGCTAACGAAGATCGTTTTGTGGCATGAACTGTCACTAGAGGTGAGCCTTGGATTTACCAACACGATCCAGAGGATAGAGTGATCAGACGAGTCACTTCCAAGGAGATTCACTCCCCCAAACCCAGCAACCAAACTCACTGCCACCGAGTACCCGAAGCCACCCCCTCTGGGGTTTCTGAGACTGGGCAGTGTACGGGAGAAGAAAACCCGGTCTTTGTTCCCAGGAGCTGCTGGTGGTTTAGAACTGCGGCCGTGGGGATCGCAGACCAACGCATGACCTCTCTGCCACCAGATCTCCTAGAGCAGTGGTTTTCAACCTTCCTCAGGCCAAGACCCTTTCATGCAGTTCCTTGTATGGTGGTGACACCCCCCCAACCTTGAAATTATTTTCGTTGCTTCTTCATAGCTGTAATTTGGCTACTGTGATGAATTGAGCGACCCCCCCCGTAAAAGAGTCATTCCACCTCCAAAGGGGTCACGACCCACTGGTTGAGTACCACTGCTCTAGGCACCTGCTGTGTCAGTTAAGTTCAAGGGCAAGAGATCAGCTCAGAAGATTGTCACATACACACAGAAAAGAAGACCGCGACAGCTTTTGGGGGGTGGTTGATGGGGGGAATTCCAAAGAGGTCATCTTGATTTGTTTCCTTGAAAGACTTGGCTTGATCACAGAAGCCGATTCCTAAGACGGTTTACAAATGCTGAACCCTGAAGGACAGCATGCAGCAGCGTAGGTGAAGAGGTGGAGTGGACACAGACACGAAAGGACGAAGGCTGAGTGGTGCTGCCTTGTGGGGGTTGCAGGCAGTGACAAGAAACGCCCTGCGTGGACTGTCGGGTGGAAAACAGATTTGCCTTGTAAATCTTCCTCCACCTCACACACAAATCGAAAACCCCCAAGCGTCAAACGAGAGAAAAGGGGAACCTGCATGGGTGAGAAAAGGGATAGGCGGTGTGCCGAGGAAATCCTTCCCTTCCCCCCAGATGACCCTTCGTGTCCAGCGAGGGCAGCTGGGGTGTCCCGTGAGCACTTCCTGAGCAGCCTCACCTCCTCCACCCACCATCCCAGAGCTCGCTCCTGCAGACTTCTTTTTGTTCCCCAAACTTAAAAGACCATTTAAAAGGAAAATGATTTGAGTCCCTTGAGATGCTAGAACTGCCATTAAGACCTGGCGTAAATGGGAGCATACAGGATTCTTCAGGGGGAAGGGCTAGAGAGAGAGCCCCTGCCTTCAGAAGTGTATGTGTAACTAGGAGGAGAGACAATAACGTCACATTTGGGGTTAATTAAGAGGTTTGTGATTTTGTAGCAATGCTTTTTGACTTACCGTATATTTGTATTTTCATTGTAAAACTAGAACACAGCGGTGAGTGTAAGGAGGACAAAAAGAATCCCAATCTTACTGTCTACAGCAGTGGTTCTCCACCTGTGCGTTGCGACCCTATCATGGGTCCCCCGATTCATAGCAGTAGCAAAATGACCGCGGTGAAGTAGCAACAAAAAGTAATTTTATGGTTGGGGGTCAGTACCACATGAGGAAAAGGGTCTTGGCAGGAGGATGGTGGAAAGCCACTGCTGTAGAGGTAGTCATCAGTCCCCTCTGGGCTCCTTTCCCCTCCGATGGGCTGCGTGTTTCCCGTTTGTCAGTGTAGCGTGTGCATTTATTATGTATCCGTTGAGAACATCCGAGTGTATCCAATGCCTACGCTTGCTATTCCCGAAGATGTGGGAGAAGCTACCGAGCCAGGCCTCTGAGGATACCTCGTTGCCTCTCTCTGACACAGGTGATTGCCCCCACCAATGCGGAAGTGCTGCCTGTGCTGCCGGAACCAGAGTCCTTGGAGCTGAAGAAACATCTGAAGCAGGTAGGTGGAGGACAGAAAGCAAGCGGAGGAGAAGCTGCTGTTGGCGTGCCGTAGGAGGACAGCTCATCGAAGGCTGGTGTCCTTTCAGACGACATCAAGTGGAATCGATTTTTTTTCTTGTTTTTTTTTTTTTGGGGCATCACTGCCCTCTGGTGGTGGGAGTAGGAGGCCCAGCCTTTGCTCCTGTGGAGCCGCTGCTGGAATTGAACCTCCATCCCAGTGGGCCGCAGTTCTGCGCACAACCACGACGCCACCGGCGCTCAGCCCAAGTGGAGTTGATTTTTGTAACCTGGGATGGGCTTTGAAAGAGTTAGGTTCATCTTTGGGTAACAGGGTGAATGTTGCCTCAAGAATGACTTTAGCTCCCTTCTAATTCACTGCATGCCCTTCCAGCCGCTAATGCTTGTGTTGCTATATTGGGGGGGGGGGGGGGGGGGCGCTTCAGAAGTTTTTGAGAAAATGCCCATGGACTTTTGATTCCATTTTAAAAGCCCTTTTTGAAGCGCCCCAATATAAAATGAACACTGGTTGCAAAGTGCAGTTAGCGGCAAGGTCAGCAGTTCGAACCTACCAGCTGCTCTGAGGGAGAAAAAGGAGGCTCTCTACCCCCGTAAAGCATTGAAGTCTTGGAAACCCACAGGAGTAATTCTACCTCGCCCTATAGTAGTGGTTCTCTACCTTTCTACTGCCGAGGCTCTTTAATACAGTTCCTTATGTGGTGGTGACCCCCACAATCATAACAGCATCTTCATTGCTACTTCATCACTGTCATTTTGCTACTGTTATGAATCGTTTGACCCCCAGGTGGAGAACTGCTGCCCTGTAGGGTCACTTTGAGTTGGCCTGGTGGCACTGAGTTGTGTGTAAAACAGCTGATCACTTCCTGCTTCTCACGGCGTGGATTCTGTGTGGCCGGGGCCCGCCCTTGTAGTCATGTCAAGGGGGAGTTCAGTCCAAGTCATTCAGACAATCCAGCTCCTTTTGCATTTTTCCCCTTGAATTGATTGGTCCCTATAGCATCCTTCCTTTTAAAATATATAATAGTTTTATTAGCATATATGTCTTACACACTCCAATATATCCATTCACATTCCATCCTGTTCAATCTCATTGAGTGAGGTTATACAATCCTTGCTATCAGTTCTCCATCCTTCCCTTCCCCCCGTCCCCCCCCCCTTTCTGTATCCTCTGGGAACCATTACTCCTGTTACTATTTTTTTTGGGGGGGGGGCATCACTGCTCTCGGTGGTGGGAGTAGGAAGCCCCCTGTTACTGTTTCTGAAGGGTTATCTATCTTGATTTTCATGTACTGCATAATCTTAAATATACAAATGGGGCTGAGCCCCGGTGGCATAGTGTTTGTGCGCGGGACTGCGGCCCACTGGGACGGAGGTTCAATTCCAGCAGTGGGGCTGGGCCACCTACTCCCACCGCCGGAGAGCAGAGATGCCCAAAAACAAAAAAGGAAACAAAAAAAATATATACAAATGAACATATGCAAATCTAACTTGGTTAATGAGTCAAATAAGTAAACACCACGACAGTAAGGGGAGGAAATATATATGTATTTATATCCAGTAGAGGACAATTAGGTGGTTCATGAGTGCCTTACCGCACTCTGATTTATCATCCCTTCTGAGAGGGTCTGATTATCTTCTGGGGCTTGGGGTTTGGGGTCTCCACTACATCTACACCCCTTCACATTGATTTGGTTGTGTGTTTTTGGACTTCTGATACCTTTTGCTGTCAATACCTTGTGATCACACAGACTGGTGTGTTTCTTCCATGGTGGGCTTCATTGCTTCCCTGCTAGAAGGCCGCTCGTTTAGCTCCAGGCCTTTAAGACACCAGATGCTATATCTTCTGATAGCCAGGCACCATCAGCCTTCCCATTTTGCCTTCAGTGATTGTGTGGGGATGGTATTATATAGTGACACATTGTTAGAACAAACCGTTCCTGTGGGTAGGATGTAAGTAGCAGCCCAAAGTCTGTCTGTAGCATCCTCGCTTGAAGAAGTCCTTTTCTTGAATAATCTCTTAGATCCATTTTGTGTTGATTGGTTTTCTTCTTTCTGCATGCCTAACCCAGACTCTGAAGGTAAAGCCTGGCTTGGCCTCACCCTGAGCCCTGCTGTGTGTGTGTGTGTGTGTGTGTGTGTGTGTGTGTGTCATGTAGGGACCACCCATAGAGAGCACCATCCCTGTGGAAGCACCCTCAGGCCTCTCGAGGTCTGGCACTGGGCGGCATCCCTCCATGTGGATCTCAAGGGGTCATTTAGCACCTCCCCCCTCATCCTCACTCGCCTCATCCCGGCGGAGGGTGTGTGACACGGTGCTCCTGCAGCCTGGTGAGGACTGCTGTGTGCGTGGCTGGCAAGTGGCAGTGTCGACTGATGTGAGGGAAGAGGCGAGGAGATAGAGTGGTAGGCAGGCCCTGCTCCGTTCCCTGAGCTCACTGAGCCGATCCTGGTGCTCGCTACCCACATGGCGGGTGGCTCACGGGCCACGCAGCTCCAGCCCAGACCTGGTGAATCAGGAATTAACAGCTTCCACGGGGGCACCTGTGCGCCATGACCGGCAGCGAAGCCCTGCTCTGCGCGGCCTCTTGGTGGTTGCGTTAGGTCGGGAGCCTTCAGTGTGGGGCCCCACATTTCTCAGTGGTCTCAATGGCCACCGGGGTTCTGCCACCCACGAGGTCAGTGGTTCAGACCCACCAGCTGCTCTGTGGGAGGGAGAGGAGGCTGCGTGCTCTGGTAAAGATCCACAGCCTCCGAAACCCTACCTGAGGCCTCTGTGTGGGACGGGACGCCATGGCAGCGGGCTTGGCGGGGCTTTTTGTCGCCACATCAGCTGACAGGTGAAAGGCAGGCCTTCACGGCTAAGATCTGTGTGAAAGCGACCCTGGACTCGGGATCTGACCGCACTGCCTCCCGCCGAGCCCTCCCCACCGGCAGGGGACTCGCCAGAAGCCACACGACGTGGACTCGTCACTTCCAAAAGGCAGCCTCTGACACGGGCTGGCGCCGGTGTCCGCGAGCGGCGTGTGGTGTGGGCCCTTCCTGGGAGCCGGGTGTGGCCGCCAGCCTCCCTGCCGAGCGGCTTCCTGGGAGCGGCTCCTTGTGGTTCCGCAGGCGCTGGCCAGCATGAGTCTCAACACGCAGCCCATCCTCAACCTGGAGAAATTCCACGAGGGCCAGGAGATCCCGCTGCTCCTGGGACGGCCCTCCCACGACCTGCAGTCCACCCCGTCCACCGAGTTCAACCCGCTCATCTACGGCAACGACGTGGATTCTGTGGATGTCGCCACCAGGTCAGGCCAAGCCGGCATAGCCAGCCCCCAGCTCTTCAACAGGTCCCTGTGCCCTCTGAGCTACCCCTGGGCAGACCCCTTCTTGCCGCTGACAATGGGCCTGGTCTCTGGCTTCTCCGCCAAAGAAAACAAAAAGGAGGAGGCTGAGGAGGCTCTGGGAGGGGCTCGGAACCCCTTGGAGCTGGGGTGGCAGGCAGCCTCGCTGTGTGGGGATGGAGCTCAGACTCTCGCCCTGCCCTTCTTCCCCAGAGTGGCCATGGTCCGTTTCTTCAACTCCCCCAACGTGCTGCAGGGCTTTCAGAGGCACACGCGGACCCTTCGTCTCTTCCCCCGGCCTGTGGTAGCCTTCCAGGCCGGCTCCTTTCTGGCCTCACGCCCCCGGCAGAGCCCTTTTGCGGAGAAACTGGCCCGGACGCAGGCTGTGGAGTACTTTGGAGAGTGGATCCTGAACCCCAACAACTACGCCTTCCAGCGGATCCACAACCGTGAGTCCGCCTCCCGCGCGGCAGCCCCGCCCTGCCCTTCTCAACCTCTGGCCCAGCGGCGTGGTGGTTACCCACTGGATCCCCTGTGGCAGGGTCAGCAGTTTGAACTCACAGGGAGAAGACAGACAAGCCCTTGGACTTGAGAATGACAGCCTAAGTTAGGCCCCAGGGGGGGCGGGGGGATGGCAACGGCGAGTTGGAGTCGTTGACTGTAAAACTGACGATGACCTCTGTAAGCCTGCACCCAATTCACACCTGAGCACAAAAAGGAAAGTTCTCATTAATTAAAAGAGGGGGTAGGGGGGGGGCTGAGCCCCAGTGGCGTAGTGGTTGTGCGCGGGACTGCAGCCCACTGGGATGGAGGTTCAATTCCAGCAGTGGGGCTGGGCCTCCTACTCCCACCGCCGGAGAGCAGTGATGCCCCCCCCCCAAAAAAAAGAGGGGGTCGGGGGCCATCAAGTCACTGGCAGCGAGTTTGGTTTGGTTGGTTTTTAGCCCCTTCGATGACCGTAAAGCTCCCCTTTGCCTCCCCGCTGCCAACTTGTCCTCGGTGTCCCCTGGGCAGATATGTTTGATCCCGCCCTCATCGGCGACAAGCCAAAGTGGTACGCCCACCAGCTGCAGCCCATCAACTACCGTGTCTACGACAGCACCTCCCAGCTGGCGGAGGCCCTGCGGGTGCCACCGGAACGGGACTCGGACTCGGACCCCACTGACGACAGGTGAACGCCCCTCTGGCCTTAGGGCCGGGGTTGTAGGGTCAGGGGCCACCTGCTGGCCCTTGTTTACAAAATCGCAGGGTTTGGGCACGAGGCCCTGAGACCTCGGTTACACACTGGGCTGCTAACTGCAAGGTCCGAAGTTTGAAACCACCGGCCACTCCAAGGGAGAAAGACCAGGCCTTCTGCTCCCGTAAATCCCCGGGGGCCGTTCCACCCTGTCCCTTGGTCCCGAGGGGCCCCCGTGAGTCAGCATGACTCCAGAGCAGTGAGTGTCTCCCCTTTAGCTGGCTCCGTGGCTTTGAGTCGGGAGGGCTCCTTTATTGTTCTGAGTGCCACTGGCTGGCTCTTCCCCCTCTCTAGTCGTAGTTTCAGCAGTTTCATTGACGTGAAAGGTACATCGCGCACTTCAGTGGGGCTCATACTGGAAAGAGGATCGACTTTAGAGCGACCCACCCCCACCCCGCCCTGAGGGGCTTCTCTCTCCCTCTCCCCCCCTCCGCAGTGGCAGCGACAGTATGGATTACGATGGCTCCAGCTCTTCCTACTCCTCCCTTGGAGACTTTGTCAGTGAGATGATGAAGTGCGACATCAGTGGCGACACCCCCAGTGAGTGTTCGTGGGGGCGTCGGCAGCCGGCTCCGGGGGAGCGGGGCCACTTCGGGAGCGGTGGGGGTCTCTAGCTGTGGCCCTGGGCTTCCGGCAGACGTGGACCCGCCGACGCACGCCGCGCTGGGGGACGCCAGCGAGGTGGAGATGGCCGAGCCGCCACGGAGCCAGAAAGAAGCAGACGTGCTCGGCTCGGGCCCCGAGCTTTCCCAGGAAGGCCCCACCCCACTCACTCGCGCCAGTGGTACCGCCGGCCGTGGCAGCAGCCCCAGCACCACCAGGCACAGAGCCTCCACCGTACGTGAGCACGTGGAGGGGGGAGGGGGGAGACTGCCGTAGAAAGCCCTGCGTGTCCATCCCCCTCCTCCCTCACTGCTGGGCCCAGGACTCGGGTCTTTCAGAAGCAGTGTTCACCCCCAGAGGAGGTTCCTGGGCTTCCCTGGGCTATGGCTAAAATCCCCCTGGAGCAGTGAGTGCAGGGAGAGGGTGGGGGGAGGAGGGGCATTTTTTGCCTGGCCCAGCCCTGCCACAGTCGCACCCAGAGGAGAGCATCCCCGGCACCATTGCTCACTGACGCTGGTCCCTAGGAACAGGCTGACTCCTCGGAGGTGGGCGACCAGGCCGCTGCAGGCATCGCCAAGCCCCTCCCTCCTGCGGCACCTCCCAGCCTCGGCAAGTCGGACGCCTCCGACAGGCCCCTGGCGGAAACAAAACGAGAGGGCTCAGTGCTCCGGCCACCCTGTGGCAGCCCCAGCTTGGAGCCCCACTACGGCTTCCCCCCTGAGGAGGAGGGGGAGGAGGAGGAGGAAGAGGAAGAGGAGGAGCAGGGGGAGAGCTACACTCCCCGGTTCAGCCACCATGTCAATGGCACTCGGTGAGAGCCGGGGGTGTAGGGGTGGGATGGGGGGCGTCGGGCTCTCGCTGCCCTGCACCTGGGGCAGTCGGGGAGTCCGAGGGCGGGCCCTGGGGGAAAGGGCCACACCCCGTGACCCCCACCGGGGCCTCATCGGGGCCACTGTGCATCCCAAGGGCTCAAAAGCTGCTGCGGCCCAACAGCTTGAAGCTGGGCAGTGACTCGGACGCAGAGTCGGACTCGCGAGCCAGCTCTCCCACCTCCACCGTCTCCAACAACAGCTCCGAGGGCTTCGGGGGCATCATGTCCTTCGCCAGTAAGTGCCTTCTCTTCTGGTGGGCTTTCTCATTCTCTAACCCCAGCTCAGGTCACTGGGGAGTGAGCTCATAGGAAAGCACCCCCGCACCAGGGGACTCAGGCTCACTGATGCTGGCCCGCAGGGACCAGCCGACTCCACGGGGCATGGGGCACAGGGCCACCAGGGCGGGGCAGACCAGTCGTGAGTCTCTGTGCCTGAGATCTGAGCTGCCGGTCAGCGTGGTCTGAGGGTGCTGGAGCCCTGGTGTGGTACAAGGGCATCAGTTCGGAGCCACCCGCTGCGCCTCGGGAGAAAGAAGAGGCTTTCTGCCCCCGTGAAGAGTGACGGTCTCAGAAGCCCACTGAGGCCCTTCCACCCTGTCCTGTCGGGTGGCGTTGAGTCTGTCCTGAGTTTCTGGGGGCGTTTTGTGCCCTGAGAAGGTTTTTGGAGCGAGGGAGGTGTCAGTTGACTGGAGACAAGAGACGGAGCTCTGGTGATGCAGTGGGTACTCGATAGACTACCCCCTGCAAGTGCAGCCGTGGGAAACTGCCAGCTGTCTGCAGGAGAAAGGCCGAGCTCTCCACTCTCACAAAGAGCATCCTTCTCGGGGGAGGGAGGGGAAAAAAGGAGGAACCGATACCCAGGGCTCAAGTAGAAAGAAAAAGTTCTGAAAAAGTTGACAACAACATATGTCCGGATGTGTTTGACACAACGGCTCTATGTATGGGTTGTGATAAGGAGGGCTGTAAGAGGCCCCGATACAGTGAAATTTAAGAAACAAGTGTCCGTCTCCGAAACCAGGGACAGGCCTACCCTGCCCTGCAGGGCCTCGGTGGGTCAGCATTGACTCGATGGCACTGAGTTTGGTTTTGGGGGGACCAGAGAGAGGCGGCATGGGATGACTGGTGGCAAGCGTAGGCGCAGGTGGGGGGCTGGGGCCATAGGTGCGGGCATGGCTGGGTTCCCCCGAGGGTCACAGTGGACCCCAGCCCAGGCTGCTGTCAAGGGCGGGAGTCAGACTACATGCTTACTGAGCAGCGAGCAATGCTTGACGGAGACCAGGTCTCCCTCACACAGACCAGAGGCTCTGGGCTGGTGTGTGGAAGGAAGGGTGTGTGGGGGGGGGGGGGGGTAAGGGGGGAGGCGGGGACTGTGGCAGTCCAGCCACGGTGATTTTGACCCCTTGGACTCATTGCTCCGCCCTCCGCCTCCGTGACAGGCAGCCTATACCGGAACCACAGCACAAGCTTCAGTCTTTCCAACCTCGCTCTGCCCACCAAAGGTGCCCGCGAGAAGGCCACACCCTTTCCGAGTCTGAAAGGTAACAGCCATCCCACACTGCCAGCCAGGACTCCCTGGGGGACGTCTCGAGCCTCTGGGGCCCCGTGTGGGACACCTCCTGGGATGGACCACAGCACGGCTCTGCACATGCGGACGCCAGGTCTGTCTTGGTCGCCACTGAGAGCACCCTCGAGGCCATTTAGGATGCTGGCCACTGAGGGGTGATGCCAGTGCCGGGCAAAACGTGGGATTAGCACAGGGACACAGTCATACACCAGCTTGCTTCTGCTGGCACCCAGGAGGGTGGGGTGTGTGGGCAAGATGCCACGACCTGGGCTGCTTGTCAGGCCAGGGTGGCGGCAGGCCTCCGTAGGCAGTGGGGGCAGTTCTGCTCCCTGGGTGTCTGAGGGACTCTCTGTCCTTCATCTGACCCTTGGTGGCTGTCTTTGGGTCTTGCCCTGCAGTGGCCCCTTAGGGTAGGAAGCTCAGCGAAGTCCCTGCACCAGGATTCCGTCACGGCCCCCGGCCCCCACGGAGGGACCAGCTGTACTTGGGATCTGCTGGGTGGGGAGTAGGTTGGATGGGACTCTTAGCAGCGGGTGGGGAGGGTCCTTCCTCACCAGCCCCTGAACAGGCAAGTTCACCGTGGACGGTGCTCACAGTGGCCCTGGCTCCGTGGGTCATCCCGGCAGAGGGAGGTCTTTGGCGGGTCTGCATGCCGCTGCATTGCCTCATCTGCTTCGCTTCCCCCCCTCCCGCCGCCCCTCCCATCCTCACAGCCCACCCTCCCCGGCCACAGCAGCATCTACAGCATCAGTCCCTTCCCCGTGCGTCCCCTCGGGCCCCCGTTCATGCATGTGCCTGTGCCGTCCCCAGCAGCTCCGTGTGCCATCTGCCCAGGCCCAAACTGGGGGATGTCTTAACAAATGGCCTTTCCCAGAGCCCTCAGCCAGCTCCTGGCCCCTGGGATCAAGCTTCCAGCCCCGCAGAGCCGAGGGTCCGTGCACCCTTCAGGCTGCTCTGAGACGGCTCCATGGAGGGGTGTTGGGGTCCGGGGTCTCACGGGGCACCTACTAATTGTGTATTTTGTGTCCCAGTGTTTGGGCTTAATACTCTAGTGGAGCTTGTTACTGAAGCCGGCCCCGGGAGGGGTGAAGGTGGGTCTCACCCGTGAGCTGTGCATGACCTTTAACCCCTGCCCGAGCACCCTCTGCACCTGCCCGAGGGCCGTCCTCCTCCTGGAGGGGACGGTGTCACGTCACCCGTGTGATCCGCCCTGGCCTCCACCCTGCCCCCCCTACCCCGCGGCGCCTGCGCTTGCCCATGGGGGCCTCTGCCAGTGCACGTGGAGGGGCCTGAGTCTCCGTCCACATCGCCGGGGCTGGCCTCTGCCTCTGTGTGGGCCCTCCCAGGAACGAGCGAGCGAGGAACCAGAGTCCAGCCGCTCTGCCCACTGGCTTCCCGGCAGGCGGTGATGCCGCTCCCCCCTCCCCGGCTTTAGGGAACAGGCGGGCCCTAGTGGACCAGAAGTCGTCTGTCATCAAACACAGCCCCACAGTGAAGAGAGAGCCCCCGTCTCCGCAGGGCCGCTCCAGCAACTCTAGGTACAGCACGGAGTGCAACCCCGGGTGTGCACGGGCCGAGGCGGGGGTGAGCGGGAGGGCAGGGGGCTCCCAGCAGGGGGAATGACCCACTCTTGGCAGACTCTGTTGGCCACAGGCAGGCAGGCAGGCAGTGGGGAGGGTGGGCAGCCGCAGGTGTCTGTGTGTCTGTGGGGGTGGGGGGGTTACTCCGAGAGGGGGCTGGTGACTCCAAAGGTGGTGTGCGCCCGCTGCCCCCCGCCCTTGCAGTGAGAACCAGCAGTTCCTGAAGGAGGTGGTGCACAGCGTGCTGGACGGGCAGGGCGTGGGCTGGCTCAGCATGAAGAAGGTGCGGCGGCTGCTGGAGAGCGAGCAGCTGCGGGTCTTCGTCCTGAGCAAGCTGAACCGCACCACGCCGTCAGAGGAGGAGGCCCGGCAGGACGTTATCCCGGACGTGGTCAGTGTCGGGGTGGGGGCCTGGGCAGCGGCCTCCCTGGGGAGCGGCCAATGGCAGCGGGGCGGCTTCTTGTTGCAGGAGATCAGCCGGAAGGTCTATAAGGGGATGCTGGACCTGCTCAAGTGCATGGTCCTCAGCCTGGAGCAGTCGTATACCCACGCCGGCCTGGGCGGCATGGCCAGCATCTTCGGGCTTCTGGAGATTGCACAGACCCACTACTACAGTAAAGGTAGAGGCCACGGCAGGCAGGCCTCGGGCCACCGCTGGCTTTCCCCTTCCTCTCCCAGGGAGCAGTGACGGAGTCCCCGCCCACCGTGTGTGTGTGTATGTGCGCGTGCGCGCGCGCATGCGTGTGTGTACAGTGTGGCTATTTCCCAGTCTGTTTTTTTCCCCTTCTCCATCTTCATTCCTCTTCTTCCTCCTCCTCTTCCTTCTCTTCCATTCTTCCTCTTCCTCCATTCCTCCTCCTCCTCCTCCACTTCTCCTGTTCTTCCCCCTCTCCTCCTCCTCCTCCTCCTCCTCCACTTCTACCCCTCCTCCTCCTCTCCTCTTGCAGCTTCCTTCTCCCACCTCACGCCTACACTTCAGGTCCCGCTCACGACCTCTCACATCCACTTCTCGTCTCTGCTCTCTTCTTCAGAACCAGACAAGAGAAAGAGAAGTCCAACAGAGAGCGTGAACACTCCGGTCGGCAGAGGTCCTGGCCTGACTGGGCGGGGGGACCCGAAGGCCATGGCACAGCTGAGAGTCCCCCAGCTGGGACCTCGGGCACTCGGGGCCACAGGAAGGGGCCCTAAGGAACCAGACACACGGAGCTTAAAGGAGGAGAACTTTGTGGCCTCGATTGGTAGGTATCGAGGCATGGCCTATGCCGCCCTCCTCTCCGCTCATCCAGAACTCGCCTTTCTTCCCCCCCCCCCCACCCTTGCTTTGCTTTCCAGAGACACGCCGGTCTTGACCCCTTTCCTCGGCATCTCTTGGTCCCTCGCTGTCTCTCGTCTTCTGATTTGC
>PVJH01034864.1:0-13328 GCA_004026705.1 Nesogale talazaci
TCTGCACAGGGAGGTTCTGCTGTGATTTTCTGAACTTCCTCACTTCCTTCCTCAAGTGCCAGCCCTGACCTTACCTGCCAGGTCCTGGCCTTGCAGACCAGAGCTGAGGAATACACTGTGGTGGATGTACACTGACAAGTTGGTTTGACTCATATTGGCCCCATGTGACAGAGCACAACTCCACAGGCATTTCTAGGCTTTACTTAAGCTGTTTGCCACAAGGTTGTTGGTTCAAGCCCACCAGCATTATGGGAGAAATTTTCTCCACATAGAGAGTTAGAGCCTGACTGACCCACCCAAGGGAAGGGTGTTGTTCATATCTTAGAGGAGAGGGAGAAAGGGATCAGACTTCAACCTGGTGTGCTAAGACGGGAATGCAACTTATCAGCATGAAGCAGAGAGCCAATAGAGAGGTCTGCAGGGCTGGTCCCAATCCAAATTACGTGGGCACCTCCCCCTCCCCGCCAGAAGAATACACTTCAATGGACAGTACTGAAGCCACAGCCCAGGAAGAGCTGTGGGTCTGATCAGAGCACACAGGAGCAAATGAAGAGGGAGGGAGAGTGGAACACTGTCCCACCAACCCCCGAGGATGGTATTCCTGCTCAGAGTAGACAATGCACAGAGAAGACCATAGGGCCAGCCCCACCACAAGACAAGACACCTCTCATGAGGGACAACACTGGAGGCACAGTGCAGAAATTGACCCCACCACACCAGGGCGAAACACTCAGGGTGAGCAATAGAGCAGAAAGGGGAGTAAAGCAATGAAGTGCCAGGGGAAATACCATAAATAGACTTTGGAGCCAGAGTGGGCACCCCATCAGACTAGACTGGAAAACACTCCTAAAGGTCAACAAATAGACCTGGAACTATTTATAAGATTTTCTTTTTGTGTGTCATTGATTTTGTTGTTTTATTATTTTTTTCTTTTGCTCTATCTGGTTTTTGTGCTTGTTTTTGTCTCTGCATGTCTATCTAGATATGATAATTGGAATAAACAATCTGGAGGAGAAACATAGGACCAATGGTTTGGGGGGGCATGGGAGAGGGGGGAGGGGGGTAAGGAAATGGGTGTTAACAAACACGAGGACAAGGGAACAACAAGTGATCTAAAATAGATGGAGAGGAATTACTGAAACCCAAACGAAGACTGAACATGACAGTGGGACAAGAGGCAGGAAATAGAGGAAAGAACCAGGAGGCAAAGGACATTTTTGGAAGTCTAAATACAGACATGTACATATGTAAATATACTTATCTATAATGATAGGGAAATAGATCTATGTACAATTTATATGTTAAGTATCAAGATAGCTGACAGACATTGTGCCTCTACTCAAGTACTCCCTCGAAGCATGAATACTTTGTTCTATTAAACTGGCTTTTCATGATGCTCACCTTCCCAGAATGATCGCTAAAGACAAAATGGGTGCATAGCAAATGTGGTGAAGAAAACTGATGATGCCCTGCTATCAAAAGATATAGTATCTGGAGTCTTAAAACCTTGAAGATAAACAAGCAGTCATCTAGCTGAGAAGCAACAAAGCCCACATGGAAGAAGCACACAGCCGGTGTGATCATGAAATGTTGGTGGGATCAGGTATCAAAGACTCACAACAAAATCATATCATTGTAAATGAGGGGGAGTGTGGACTGGAGATCCAAAGCCCATCCCCTTACAGAAGGATCACAGGAAGAGACAAGCAAGTCAGGGTGCAGTATAGCACCAACAAAACATACAACTTTCTTCTTTAACGTTTTCTCCACCCAACTATCATGATCCCAATTCTACCTTGCAAATCTGGCTAGACCAGAGTATGTACACGGGTACAGATAAGAGCAGGAAACACAGGGAATCCAGAACAGATAAACCTCTCAAGACCAATAATGAGAATAGCAATAACAGGAGGTAAGGGGAAGGTGGAGGGGGGTGGAGAGAGGGAGAACCAATCACAATGACCTATGTACATAAAACCCCCTCCCAGGGGGTGAACAACAGAGAAGTGGGTGAAAGGAGATGCCAGTCAGTGTAAGACATGAAAAAAAATAATCTATGAATTATCAAGGGCTCATGAGGGAGGGAGAGGGAGAGAGGAACGGGGGAAATGAGGAGATGATAGCAAGGCCTCAAGTACAAAGAAAATGTTTTGAAAATGATGACGGCAACAAATGTACAAATGTGGTTGGCACAATGAATGGATGGCTTCTGATAAGAGCTGCAAGAGCCCCAATAAATTGATTTTAAAAACAGCAGAGCAAAAAAGATTTACAACCTTGGGACCCCGTGGAGCAGTTGTGCCCTGTCCCATGGTGTTGCTGTGAGTTGGATTTGATTGGACGGCAGCAGGGTTTTGTTTTAGCAGGATTTGTGCACACACTAGAAAAATAAGTTGGATACTAGATGGACCCTTGCTAGTTAGATGGTGTTGCTTAGTGTCCACTTGGAAGCAAGTCGCTAGCAGTATCCCACGCTGCTGCTTTTTTTTTTTTTGGTGTCAGCTTTGCAATAGTCTAATCCATGGCTTAGATTCCAAAATAGTTTCCAAGTGACACAAAGTCTTAGGCTAAGACAGCACAAAGATCTAAAGACGAAAAGCTAAGATAAGACAAAAACCTATAGACTGGGTGAGGGGCGACAATGCCCTGTTTCCTGGATGTCCCTGCAGGTTCTCCATTCAATGTTGTTGCTGGATGACATCAAGTTGGTTCCGACCCAGGAACCCAATGCAAACAGAATGAAACACTGCCCGGTCTTGAGCCACCTTTAGAACTGTTCCTAGGCTTGAACCCATTTTGTGTGTGTGTGTGTGTGTGTGTGTGATATACCTATATTGCTATATCTATTTGGAGGATAGGTATGTATACTACAAAGGAATGTAACAACTAATTTGTCCACACAGCAATACAGAGAGCTCAGTTCAACTCGTACTTCCATGGAATAGTGAATATACTGAAAGTCCTTCAACTCACAGAAGCAGACAGCTGAGTCTTCCGTAGGCCAATGCAGGCAGTACATCCACAGGCAGCAAACAGCAGGGTAGGTCATCAACACTCAGCCAGATGACAGGACCTGACAGTCGGGAGCTCAAGTGATGTATACACTTGTATACACTGCAAAGCAGCTCTCAAAGGAAACTCAGGCACTAGCAACATGATCCACATGTTGGATGTTCTGTGGGCAGTGTAGCTCACAAGTTGAAGCAGAGAACTCATAATGTAGCTCACTAGTTAGAGCACGATCCTATTGTCCAGGTTGGCACAACAAACCTACCTGTAACAGCAGCCAATAAGTCAGCCTCTACTTATAGTGATCCAATTACATCAAAGGGAAATATCGGCCGGTCCTATGCCATCCTCATAACTGCTCCTCTGTTACAGCCTATGGTTGCAGCCACTGTGTCAATCCATCTCAGGGAAGGTCTTTCGTTTTTTTTTTTTTTTTGTTGACTCTCTGCCAAGCACCACGTCCTACTCCAGGGACTGGTCTCTCTGCACAAACTCAAATTCCAGACTCTCTGGCACTGAGTCAATACTGACTCACAGTGACTCCCTGTGAGTTTCTAAGATACTAATTGTTTCTGGAGTAGAAAGTCCAGTCTTTCTCCTGTGTCCCTCTTCATAAAATGTCCAAAATCTAGGAAACCAACCCACACCATCCTCATTTTTAAAGGGCATTCCGATGGTACTTCCAAAGCAGATGCATCCCTTTCCTTGGCAGTCCATGGTATATTCTATAGTCTTTGCCAACCCCATCATTAAAGTCCATCAATTTTTAAATATTATTTATTTTATTGTTCAGTTTTCACATACATATGAGGTGATTGAAAGTACCATGGCTTGGATCAGGCTGATCTTGATCTTCAAAGTGACATCTTTGCTTTTAAACATTTTAAAGAGATCTTTTTGCAGCACACATGCTCTGTGCAACACACCCTTTGATTTCTTAACTGTGGCTTCTCGGGATATTGATTGTGGGTCCAAGGAGAATTGACCTTTGACAGCATCAACTTGCCTTTTGTGTATCATGCTGTTGTTTATTGGTCTTGTTGTGAGGATTTTTCCTCTTTATACTGAGATGTGATCAATACCAAAGGTTTTATGTATGTTCTTTGATCTTTATGTAATTGCCCCACATGTTCTTCCCATTCAGAAAGGAAGAGTGCATCACCAGCATATCACAGATGGTAGGTGAGCCTTCTTTCAACCCCGAGAATATTCTTGTCTTCATGGGGCCCAAAGTCTCAGATTATTTTCCCAGCCTTATGCACTTCTCTGATTTTAAACTATACACTGGGCCCTAGAACAGAATGTCCATGTATATGTTCCACATGAGAACCATGGAGTGCTCTGGAATTCCCTTTCTTTGTAATGTGATTAATAGTTTGTTATGTTCCACACAATACCTTTGTATAGCCAATAAGAAACAAGTGACTATTCGTAGGCTTTTCTCTACTATGAGTCAAATTCAACTGACAAGCAATAATATCATTCATTCCAGGATTTCTTCTGAATCTGACTTGGATTTCTTGACAGTTCCCTGTCAATGGATAGCAGCAACATTGATAATTGATAAATTTTATTATTGATAAAATAATTGATAAATTTTCAATTATCTTCAACAAAATTATACTTGCACAGAGTTTTCCTTGCAAAGAGTTTTCTATACAAGAGTGTGTTAGCCCGGGTAGACTAGAGAAACAAATTCATAGACATGCACATGGATATACGGGTAAGGTTTATATACAAGATGAATGGGACATTGAGAAAGCATACCAACCCAGTCCAGTTCAAAGTCATAAGTCCGATATTAGCCCGTATGCCCGATACCAGTCCACAAAATCTCCTTCTGACTCACAAAGTCACAGGTCAGTGGGTGCAGAATCCTAGTGCTGACAGGGGTCTCCCCATGGCTCCTTGCTTCCAGGGCTCAGGGTCCATCAACAGCATTCTGTGGTGATAGAAGCAACTCGGTGCTGGCAGGGGTCTCCATGTAGCTTCTCCAGCTTTCGAGGTCTGGCTCCATCAATGTAAGGCCACATAGCTTCTCCTCCAGCTCCTCAAGCTTCTAGGACCCTGCCATCTTGTCTTGTCTGTAGTTTGTTGTCTCAGAGACTGACTCCCAACAACTGGGGAGGTGGCCTCTCTTCTCCATGAAGGAAATATCGCGAGATTTTCCAGACGTCTCAGGAGAAAACCATGCCTACATAGAGGCCTCCTTGGCCACTCAACGACTATCTCCAGATTAACAGGCTAGACTCCACCCCTAAATCCCAATCATGACATTGTCATAATGAATACATGACCGCCACAAAGAGCAATTGAACATTGAGGAAACATCCCAGCCCAACCCAGTCCAAGGTCATAAGTCCGATATTAGCCCATATGTCCAAAACCAAACTATAAAGTCCTCTTCAGACTCATGAAACACTTGCAATGACACCAGGACTATCACAGGCCAATAGGTATAGAATCTTGTGTACCCAGTGGTGGTAGAAACATATCAGCACTGGCCTCTCTGTGGTTTCTCAAGCATTTCAACACTGGCAGGAGTCTCTACATGGCATTTCCAGTTTCAGAGGTCTGGTTACATCAGGGTAAATCCATGTGGCTTCTCCTAGATGTCTCACAGGGATTAAGCCTTGGGTCCTCTCAATAGAGTGTCTTCAAGGGACTGAGTAGTGAGTCTCTCACCTCCAACAGGGAAATATGGCCAGATTTTCCAGAATTTTCAGGAGAAGACCGTGCCCACAGAGAAGTCTCATTGGCTATCTCCAGATTGACAGGCTAGACTCCATCCCTACACTCTTAACCCTCAATTTGACACCAGATTAGCTGACTGCCGCATCAATGGACTATGTAAACTATGGTAACTCAACTTCATAACTTGAGAGAGACACCTGGGCTAGAGGATTCCATGTGAGGCCCGGTGAACCAGGTGGCTGATAAACCTGTGGGGTTCTGGAACTTCTTTACAGATGCAGGGTCTAGAGAGAGAACATTGTGCCCATCTTGTCAGTCTCTAGGCTCAGGGAGGCAGGGTGTGGGGGCTGACAGCTGCCTCTGATGAGTAGGGAGATGACTTACAAGGCTAATGGAGCAGCCAAGAGAACCAGACTTGAGCCAACTAATTGGCTGGGCCTGGCAGATTCTGAGTCAAGCTGGCCCAGACTTGTGTCTGCGTGTCTAAAGCAGAAGGGAGGGTCAAGAAAGGCAGGGAGTGGACTTGGAAGACTCAGAGAAGCAAGTGGAGAAGCCAAAGCACCCCATACTGAGACAACAGGAGCAGGTGGTCAGGGAGAGGAGGAGAGTCAGGAGGCAAAACAAAGGAAGAACAGGTTGGGGCGCTCCAGCTGAGGAGCTCCCTGAAAAAGGCTCATGGCTTGAGGGAAGTCCCAGGACTGCTTGCTATCAGCCTTATTTTCAAAACAATCTATTCCGTTTTAAAAAACAAAAATCAAGCTAGTGCCTGGATATGATTTCTTTAAAAATGAAATGGTACCAATAGCTCTGTAATTAATGCAATATTTATATTTAGTTATCCTCTGACCCACTTCTCTCCATTCAGAATTCCTGTTCCCTAACTGGCACACTTCTGACATACTGTTTGGGGCAAATCTGTTCCAGGTGGGCTCTTTAAAGTGTTCAAAAGCCAAGATGTCACTTTGAGGACTAAGGTGGACCTGACTCAGGTCACCGGTATTTTCAATCACCTCATATACTTGCAAAAATTGAATAATAAATGAGACTGGAGAAGAATGGGTGTATTTGAATGGTGATGTTGGCAATGAAACGGAATCTACTGTGGACTGCCAGGAAAAAAACAAACCCAAACAAATCTGCATTGGAAGAAATACAGCCAGAATGCTGCTCAGAAGGAAAGATGGTGAGACTTGGGTTCACATATTTTGGATCTAGGGAGGGACAAGTCCCCGGAGAAGGACATATATTTGGTAAGTTGGTGGGTCATTGAAAACGAGGAAGACTCTCAATGTTGATACAGTGGCTACAAACAAGACACAACTGTGGGGAGGGTTCAGGACCAGGTAGTGTTTTGTTCTGTTGAATTCTGGGCTGCTATGGGTGGGACCAACTTGACAGTCCCACCTAACAACAGCCAGGTGGCACAGAGCTTCAGCACTTGGCTGCTGACCGAATGGTTGATGGTTGGAAATCACCAACCACCTCCTGGGAGAAAAAGATGGTGGTGTGCTTCTGAAGAAATTACAGTCCCAGAAACCCTGAGGAGCGGGTCTGCTGTGCCTTCCAGGGGAGATAGGTATGAACAGGTAGAACTGAGCCCTTTTACTCTTTTTCCTGTTTTGCTCCTTATTTCAAATAGTCATTAATAGCCCTGTTTTCTGATGTTTCATTTCTCCTCTTTGGGTCCCTATGATGTAAAATAAGAGCTTCATTCTCTTATGCAGCCCTGTCTTCCACTCCTGTTAACCCCTAACACACACATGGCGTTTCTCTTCCTCCCAACAGAGGACTTTTGCCTGGTGGGTGAACTCAGTGTTCAGGGTGCTGGTGTTAGGATTTGGGAAATGCAATGCATTGTTGAGCTGGGTATCTTCTTTTGGGACAGCTTTCTGTTTTACCTAGAGTTCACCATTGCTTTATGTGTTGCTTGTTGGCTTGCTAAGTTTCCATGTACTTGCCACAATTTTATTCCTAGACTCCCCAAAGAACCACAAACATCACGTCCATGGGCAAACATATGTAGTCTGTTTCCTATTTCTTTCATTTTCCTTGAAAATTCCCTTCCTCGCCTCCCCTTTGATTCTTCTGTTCCATCTAATTTGCCGCTCTCTGGGTTTGCTGTACAAACGCCACCGGAAGTTTCTTTCATCAGTAGTATGGAAATTCCCTCTGCCTCTCTTCTGATAAATCTCGTTCATTTTTGAAACCAATATTTTGAAAACTTGTATATCAGAAGCTGTGTGTGTATATATATGAATCTTTATTAAGTTATATTTCATATGCCATAGAATTTGCCATTTAAAGCATACACCCCATGGTTTTGACTGTATGCAGTTATGATGCCATTATCACAATATCACTTTACCACATTTACAGAGGAAATTCTGTACACATGAATACACCATTCCTGCTTACCAACCCCGCTCCACCCTAGGCAACCCCTAAGATGCCTTACGCCTCTTTTGTAAGATTTATTCCTAGGTATTTTATTTTTTGCTGACATGATAGATGGAATTGTTTTCTCTACTTTAGGAGTATCCATTGTTAATGTACAGGAATGTAATTGATTTCTTATATCCTTATTTTCTTATAGCTTGTCTCCTGTTGCATTTCAGAACTCACTTGCTAGTTCTCAAATGTCTTGAAAAATGGATTCTACAGGATTTTCTACACATGAGATCATGTTGCCTGCATGTAAAGAGTTTCATGTCCTCCTTTATATTTTGATGTGTTTAATTTATTTTTCTTGACTTGTTTTCCTGGCAGGAACCTCCAGCACAAAGTGGAAGAGGAGGGATGTGCACAGACATCCTTATCTGGTGTGTTAATCTGGGTGTACTAGAGACATAATTTCATCGATACTCATATGTATATAGGAAAGAGCTTTATATCAAAGAGCAATTGTATATCAAGAAAGCATCCCATCCCAGTCCAGTTCAAGCTCATAAGTCTGATATGTTCCATTATGTCTGGTATCGATCTATAAATTACTCTTCAGACTCATGTAAGACATGCAAAGATGCCAAATGCAGACCTGTGGGTGGAAAGGTTTGTGTGATCACAGACCAGTGGGTGGAAAGGTTCGCGACTCTGGTTGAGGTAGAAGCATCCCAGCACTGGCAGGGGTCTCCACGTGGCTCCTCCAGCTCTGGCCCCATCTGCATAGCGTCATGTGGTTTGTCAACAGGGAGTCAAAGTAGGGAGAGTGTGTCTGGACTCCTGTAAGCTATTATCTCCTTAGTGCCTCTAAATGAGGTCATCAAGCTGTGACCTGACTGACAGGCTAGATTCCACCCTTTCCTCAAGTCAACAGAAGATTATGTAACTGCCACACCTGGCATCTGTTCTTTGGAAGATATTATTCAGTCATTCAGTATCAAATATAATGTTAGTTGTGGATTTTCCATAAATATCCTCTTTCAAATTGAGGATTTTTCTCTTGGATTCTCAGGTTGGGTGTTTTTTACTGGGAAAGCATGTTGGGTTAGTCAAATTCTTTTTTTTTTTCAATCTATTGAGATGATCCTGTACTTTTTTATGTTATAATATTAATATGGTATATTACACGAACTGATTTTAGTCTGCTAAAATAACCATCTATTCCTAGCAGAAATCACAACTGGTCTTGGTACATGATACTTTTAAATTTATTGCTGAATTTAGTTTGCTGGAGTTTTGCTCTCTATTTTTGCTCTTCAATTCCTAAGGGGTAGTCTTGTGACATCTTTGTCTGGTGTGATAGGTAAGCTTGTTGTGCCAACATGGCCAGAGAAGATAGGTAGGTCTGTTGTGACAACATGGCCAATGAACACACATAAGATCAATTGAAGGGCAGAGATAGAAATGGCTGGGCAAAGCCCCACCCTTGCCCTCCTGCTCTCGGATCTTCAGACCAGCCGGCTGCCTTGTTCGTCCTGTGCCGCGATCTCTAAGCGACACTGCCTGTGGGACACCTAATCCATGGACTGTATTGCTGTGAGTTGAGGTTCCTTCAAGCCCTGCTTCGCCACGCTCCTGGAATATACATCTCTTGAGCTGGGGACTGTTGGACCCTGTCATCTGGCTGACTGTCGGTGACCTGCTTTTCTGCTTGCTGCTTGTGGTCAGATAGCCTGAATTGCTCTACAGAGGACTACTCAGCGGCCCTCAACACTCCAAGGACTGCCAGTCTACTAGCTGTCTCACACAAGTGAGTTGCACCGAGCCATTTGTACTGCTTTATGGATTAGTCAACTGTTTATTTCTTATCTTATATATCCTTCTATCTATATAAATATGAAAAGAGAATTACTAGTGTCCTGGTTTTGTTTCTCTAGAGAACCCTGTCTAACATATCTGACTTTGGGATCAGTGTATTGCTGGCCTAATAGAATGAGTTGGAAAGTGTATGTTAGGTATTCTTATGTTTGTTTAATCATTTGGGTTAAAAATTATTGTTCTTTACAACAGAGGTCAGCAAATTTTTTCTGTGAAGGACGGAATAGTATGTACTTGAGATGTTTGGGGCCCCATCGGGGTCTCTTCCACATACTCTTCCTTTTTTATATTTTACTTTGTCAATTTTTAAAAAGTTGTACAAAGGCCTTTATCAACCAGGATATATTGAAGCAGATTCTGCATTTTAAGATGATTGCCAGAACGATTTCTCCCCCTGGGGATTTTGTTAAAAATGTAGATTCTGATTCAGTATATCTGAGGTGGAGAAGCAAATCCTTCTCTAGGTTAGGATAAGAAAGACTTCAACATGCTGCAGGTGGCGCAGCCTTGCTTGCTAAAAGTGAAGAGACCTTGAAGCACTTGCTGATGGAAGACCAGACTACAGCCTTCAGTAGGGATTACACCTCATGTAAAGAAATCAAAAGACCCTCACAACTGGGCCAATAGGCAACATTAAGATAGCTTTTTTTTTGGGGGGGGGCGGGGGGACTATAGCTGTCAAGGATTTCTTCTAACTTAGATCCACAATTAATGCTCATGGAAACAGCAATCAAGAGGTCAGACAGAGAATGGATTGCATAAGGCATATCTGTTGCAGAAGACCTCCTTTCGGGTGTTAAAGAGGAAGGATGTCAGTTCAAGGATCAAGGTGTTCCTGACCCAAACCAGGTGTTTTCAGTTGCCTCGTGTGGATGTGAAAATTGGACAATGACTTAGACCAGAGCACACTAGTGTATTTTCATCATGGTGTTGACAAAGAGCATCGTGAGTACCATGGACTGCCAGAAGGTCAGAGAAATCAGTCTTGGGAGGAACACAGCCAGAAGGATCTTTAGCAGAAGGTGGTGTGTCTCCTTCTCATGCACTTTGGACAGGTCACTAGCAGAGACAAGGCCCTGGGAGAGTACCCTTGGCTCAGTCAAACGGAAGGGCAGTAAGAGATAGCAAGGCCCTCTATGAGGTCACAGGGCCTGCGACAGTGGGTCAGACATGGCCATTGGGAGGATGGCCCAGGACTGGGCAGGGCTTCGTTCTGTTGTACAAGTTGCTGTGAGTAGGCAGAGCCTACCGGACAGCAGCAAAATGCTTTCAATCAAGATTCAAAACCCGCCTGGACCCCTTCCTGGGAATGTGCCTTTCTACCTCAGAAACACTGAATCGGAATCGTCACACTAACAAGATCCCTGGCTGATTTTTTTCTTCATATGTTGGAAACTTGTATGTACTAAAATCTCTAATGTCAGCTTCATTTTTCTTTTTCAATCAATGTATTGGAGGCTCATCCAACTCTTACCACAGTTCATCCATTGTGTCACACACATTTGTACATTCGTTACTGTCATGATTCTCAAAACATTTTCTTTCTACTTCAGCCCTTGGTATCAGCTCCTCATTTTTTCCCCTCCCTCACAAACCCTTGACAACTTATAAATTATTATTATTTTGTCATGTCTTACACTGTCTGATGTCTCCCTTCACCCACTTTTCTGCTGTTCATCCCTCAGGGAGGAGTTTATATGTAGATCCTTGTAACCAGTTTCCCCTTTCTAGCCCACCTCCTTGCACCCTCCTGGTATCTTTTTCTCCTTTTTTACAACCACTGAGCCCAATATTTAGATATGAGGGGTAAGGCATCTGGAGGGCTTGTGTATTTGTTTGAAGACTGAGCCTTCTCTCTCTCTTTTCAATTTTGGTTTTTAAAAAACAAAGCCCATCTCAACAAATGAAATCAGTAATAATATTCCAATAACCCTTCCATAAATGCGGTCCTTTCCAAAATCCCCAGCTGACTCTTACATGTATATACATGCAGATGCCCACACTCTGATATGGGTCTTGCTTTAAAAGATACGGATCCTGGCTCAACAGATCTAGGGTGGCAAGCGGGCCCCAGCCGGAGGTCCAGCAACCAGGAAGCAGTTTGAAGTCTCCAGCCCCCAAATGCTCCTGAGACTTGCGCGTCCATTCGCTTCTCTAGCGCAGTTTCCCAAGTCAACTAAATCAGTTACCATTTGCACACCAACGCTTCAGCTTCTCATGGTAGTTTTTTGAAACATGTCTATCTTTGACCCTTACCACCTTTGAACTTGAAGATTTATGGCTTTATACTATTTTACTCTAACTTTAGTGAGATCTTGGAAAGAAGCTCAGAGAATTACGTGTGATTAAATTGTCAAGTTTTAAAGGAAATTATGACCTCCTTATGAAAGGAAATGAGCCTACATCCTGGGGCAGTCAGGATCCATCCCAAGGAACCATGCTGGTCACGTCCTCTCGCATCCTGTAAAAGGTTGGCGGCCAACTCTTACAGGTCCTGAGACCCCACCCTGACCCCCATTTAAAGAAGCTACTTCCCTCTCAGTCCCACTCCCTCGCCTATTTTCATTTTGCCCGTGAATCCAAATGCCGGGTTTCCTGTTTTGTTGCGTTTAGTTTTTGAAAGAAATTATTTCCTGGAGTGACCTCACCCTTTCATAGTCCCCATCCCCCACCGCAGCAGTGTATGACTGATGGATCACATTTCTCTGCATCCTCAACACTTGGTTTTGTCCTGGTGTTCCACGTTTGCCATTTTGATTCAACGTGTGCAGTGATGTCTCCTGGGGTTTTCGTTTCCACTTCACTCGTGCCTCCTGATGCTTGGCACTCTTGAGCGTGTGAACTTGTCATTTGTCTAGTCTCTTCAGTGAGACATCTCAACATCTTTTGCCCATGTTCTCATTGGAGTGTTACCTTACAGCGGTTTGGAGAGTTGTAGATATTGGCTATTATTGCTCTCGATACTAGTCCCTGGTCAGAGATGCCACGGTCTACTATCTTCTCTCACCAGGGAGCTTCTCTGTCCTCTTACCAGGGTCATTCAAAAAGCAATATTTTAAAATGCAACAAAGTCTGATTTGCCAAATTTTCTTCTTATTGATCATACTTTTGGTGTTAAGTCTAAACTCTTCATCTAGCCAATGGGTCAAGATTTTCTCGGATTCTTAAAGTATAATTTCACTTGAAGTTCATTTGGACCCAGGTTTTGTACAAGATGGGAATGTTAGTTTGAACTTCCTCTTTTTCCCCCCCTTTTACTCTTAATGTCTGAGTGATGCTCCAGTACACTTGCGGAAAAGGCAGTCTTTCCTCCATTAAGTTGCCTTTTGCACCTTTGTGAAAAATAAATTAGGTCTATTTGTAGGAGT
>PVJH01034865.1:0-20205 GCA_004026705.1 Nesogale talazaci
AGGAATATCACAAGCCAGTGGGTGCAAAGTCTAGGGTATCCAATGGTAGTGGACGTATCTCCAGGGCGCTGGCAGATCCCAGAGTGCCTTGCCAGCAGCAAGGTGAAGGCAGAGAGAGAAGGGGAGATTCCAATGCCCTTTTTATGAAAAGTCATGCCCACAAGGAGGCACCTTTAGGCTGCAACCTGATTGACATGTGAATGCTATCCCTACACTTTCATGTATCTTCAAGAGCACATGAAATGATGCACCTACCACACTCTGTCTTACCATTCACCTTACATCCCAGGTACCACCCCCTTTTTGCTGTTATTGTTTTAGCTGCTTAAAAAAAACTCAAAGAAAATTTTAAAGTAACACAATTTTAATTCCCCAAGGATAAAAAAACTGCCCGTTTGTCATGGTGTAACTTGAACAGCACAGAATTCTCTGGGGAAAGGCATTGTTGTTACTGCTGGACGCCATCGAGTTGTTTCCAGTGCAAGCACAACAGAACAAAACACTGCATGATTCTGCACCATCCTCATAACTGCCCCATGCCTCAGCCCCTTGTTGCAGATGCTATGTCCATCCACCTCACCTCTTCTTCCTTGCCCCTCCACTTTATCTCACATGATGTCCTTCTCCAGAGCCCAGTTTATCCTGATAATACGGCCAAAGTACATAAGAGGAAGTATCGCCATCTTGAAATCTGAGGAGCACTCTGCCAGAACTTCTTCCAAGACAGATCCAAATCCAATCCAAATCACTGTCATCAAGTCACTGTAAACTCGAAGAGATCCCCTTGGGCAAGACAGAACCGCCTCTGTGAGTTTTCAAGACAGTAGCTGTTTATTCCAGTTGAATGTCCCATCTTGCACCAGCAGCACTGCTGGAGTTTTCCAGATGCTGACTTGATAGTTCACAGCCCTAGGGACAACCCCTATGCCACCATTCTTTCCAAGATTTGTCCTTTTGTAGACTCTGGTTCTTTCAATCGTCTTCACCAGCACCACAATTCAAATGCATCAATTCCTCTTCAATCTTCCTTATTCAATTCCCACCTTCACATGCATATGAGACAATGGAAAATATCATCACTTGTGTCAGACACACCTTAGTCCTCAAAGGAGCATCTTTGCGGTTCAATGCTTAACTTAAAGAGGTCATGTGCCTCAGATTTACCTAATGCAATATGTCTTCAATCTGCTACTTTCATGAGCATTGATTATGGATTAAGACAAAATCACTGACAACTTCAATCTTTTCTGCATTAACCATGATGTTACCTAAGTTGTGAGGATTTGGGCATTCTTTACATTGAGTCATAATCCATAATGAAGGCTGCAATCCTGATCATCAGAAAATGCTTCAAGTTCTCCTCACTCTCAGAAAGCACGGTTGTTTATAAGGCCCTCCTCCAATTCTGATATATAACCCAGCTTCTCTAATGATTTGCTCAGCATACCATTGGAATAAGGATAGGATATCACCCTGACACACACCTTTCCTGATATTAAACCATGCAGTCTGCCCATGGTCTGTTCACACAACTACCTCTTGAACCATGCACAAGCTCCACATAAGCACGATGTAGTGTTCTGGAATTCCCATTCTTCTCAATATTATCTGTAGTTGATTATGTTCCACACAATCTAGTGCCTTTGAAGTCAATAAAACAAAGTAAACAACTTTCTCTTTCAGCCAAGATCCATCTGTCATCAGCAATAATATTCCTTGTGTCACACCCTCTTCTGAATCCAGCCTGAACCTCGGGCAGCTCCATGTTAACATACTGCTACAATCGCTGTTGGATGATCTTCAGCAAAAAATGTGCTTGCATGTAATGTCAATAATGTTCTATTGTTTGAGCATTCTGTTGGGTTACTTTTCTTTAGAATGGGTACAAATATGCTTTTCTTCCTAGTAGCTGTCTTCTCAATTTCTTGCCATAGACATGTGAATGCTTCCAGTGATTTTTTCTTCTGCTTATGGAAAGATTTCAACTGATATTTCATCAGTTCCTAGACTAATGCTTTCAGTGTGGCCTGAATTCCTTCCATCAGCACCATTGACTCTTGCTCATACACTACTCCTTGAAATGGAAGAATGTCAACGAGCTTTTTATGGGTGCAGTGACTATAATTTTTCACCTTCTTCTGATGCTTCCTGCACCACTCATTATTTTGCCCATAGACTCTTTCAACTCGAGGCTTGAAATTTTTCTTGAGAATTTTCCGTTTAAAATATACTGAGCATGTTTTTCAAATCCTCTAACTATATATTTTGCACATTTACTTATAATTGACAGTGTCTTCCTTTTTTCTTGCTTCCAAACATTTTTCTTAAGTTGGGATTTAATGCACATATCATATTATTCCATAGTTACCATCTTCCTTTTACCCCAACACCACCACTGTACCTCTGAATGCTTTATTCTACCTGCTGCCCCTCAATCTTGGTTTTTATAACAAAAAATAGAAATGTAACACAGCTTCAAGAGGGTGGCTTCCACTGGCATGTCATCTCTGAGATACTCTCTAATATGAACAAACAGAACAATACAAACCAAAAAAAATACAAAAATTCTAAATTTGGAAACTGAATCATGTCCAGCCTATGTGTCATAGGGGATATCTACTGACAAGGTTTTAACTATTCAGGTCAGATTTATGCCTTTGATCTTTTATATTCTTCTCTCCCAAGCACTCTGTCTGGTGACCACTTTCCTCCCATCCCTCAGTTTTAAATAGGGGGAAATCTCTGGAGGCTTATTTCTTATATAGTTCCACAAGTGAATCTTGAGCTTCCACTGTTATCCATTGCCTTCTGTACACTGATTGTCACAATTTAAATTTAAGCTCTGATACTGATTCCTCGTTCAACTTTGGACTATATGGATTCCAGTCCTTTGGTGACTGATCATGGTGTGCTTCCTTCATGTGGACTTAGTTGACATCTCAATTAGATGGCTGCTTGATTAGAGACAAGCCTCTAAAACCCCAGATGCTATTTTATCTGATAGCCAGACCCCAACTAAATTCTTTGCCACATTTTATACCTGTATCTTCTGTGTTCAAGTACTGAGCAGGGCCATGAGGTAATAATTAATTGTTCTTACAGTGGAGCTAGGAGCTAGTGCGAACCCCAAATCAACTCCCAGGTCTATGCTTTATCTATCTATCTATCTATCTATCTATCTATCTATCTATCTATCTATCTACCTACCTACCTACCTACCTACCTACCTATCTACCTATCTAATCATTCCACAGTTCAATCACTTCAAAGAGAATGGTATAATTGCTTCAATAATGTCTCCAAATATAGTTTTCCTTCCTGCACTCCCTCTTGTCTCCTACACCCCTCTAAATCCCTCCTCCTCTGTAAATCCTTGTTCTATTTGCTTTCCTGATAGGCTCAATGTCCCTGGGTTTCGTTTACCACAAAAACAGAGAAACAAGCTTCAAGAGGGTGAGCCCCAATGGTTACGAACCTCTAAAATGCACCCTAATATGAACAAGCATTAGAAGAATGATCTTCATTCAGTGACAATTAGTGTACAGAAGGCAATGGATAACAGTGGAAGCTCAAGATTCACTTGTGGAACTATATAAAAAATAAGCCTCCAGAGATTTCCCCCTATTTAAAACTGAGGGATGGGAGGAAAGTGGTCACCAGATAGAGTGCTTAGGAGAGAAGAATATAAAAGATCAAAGGCATTACAAGATTGCCAGAATAATACATACCGCATACAGCACATTGACATAGCAAGACTCTGTCCGTCGACCAGCAGTATGCCATTCTTGGTACAGCTGTTTTCTACTTCCTCAGACATCATGTATTTCCCAACTTAAATCCTCAGGTTACTAGTGTGTCTAAGGTAGAGTCCAGTTCATGCACTGGAATTCCCATATGGGTCTCACAATGTAGCTTCTACAGCAGGCTGTGAGCCCAGAAGATCCAGGATTCAGTCCCAGCTTCCCAGTGGATTCAGGCCCTTGGCCTCTATACTCCCAGATGCTCTAAGTCAATTTTGCCCACTTGTTGTAGGCCACTAAAGATGCTCCCCCACCTAACGTTCCCCAAAGCATTCTCAACCTCTCCTCCCCCCACCTGGAGGTCAGCCCTCCCTCCCTTCCTTCCAACAGACAGGCACCTATCACCCTAACTTGACCATTCTCTCTCCCCTCTCTTGCACTTTCCTCCCATGATTAAGTCGCATCCCTCTGACAAGGTCACCTCCTTCTCTAGGGGACCTCAGCCCAGATCCACATGGTTATCACTCAGCAGAAAGCATCTCCCTCCTCACCCCCAATCATTTGATCCCAGCTGTCTTGAGGTGCCCTCCAGCCGAGTGACCTATGCTATATTACCTGGGGCAGATGATGTGTGATTCATTGGCACTGGTTCGGCTCTTTACCTGGCTGTCTGGTCCCCAGCCAGAAGACTGGATCCTCTACAAGTGTGAACTTGTCCTTGTTCCTACTGCAGTGGACTTATAGAGTATTCATCTTTTTGTGTTTGACTCAGCATGGTAGCTTCCAGATCCCTCCATGAATTGAGATGTTTCCTGGTTTCATCAGTCTCATTGGTTTCTAGGAATCTCCTAATTTCCTCTTTAATTTGGGCTATCACTCTTTCATTTTGGAGACATTTGTTATTGAGTTTCCCAAGAGTTTGTCTTTTTAAAAATTCTTTCTATTGTTGATTTCCATTGTGAAGGCACTGTGGTCAGAGAAGGTGGTTTTAATGACCTCTGTTTGAATTTTCTCAAACTTGCCTTGTGTCCCAGCATGTGGTCTATTTTAGAATATGAGCCACAAGCATTGGAGAAGAAAGTGCAATTTTGTTTGCTGTTGGTTGAAGAAGTCTGAAAATGCATAGGAGGTCAAGTTGTTTGATTGTGTTGTTCAGCTCTTCAGTTTCTTTACGGAGTTTCTCACTTGCTGATCTAGCTTTCTTTGAGAGCTATGTATTATAATCACCTATTATCATTGCTGATCTGGTAATTTCTCTTTTCATCTCTGAGAATTGGGTTGACAAATCTGGAGGATCATATTTGCGCATATATGTTTATGAGTTCTTGATCTATTAATCCCTTGAGCATTATGCAATGCCCATTCTTATCTCTTATGTCATATACATTGAGGTCTATTTTGTCAGAAAATAGTATTGCCACCCCTGTTTTTTTAAAAAAATTGTCATTAACTTGGTAAATTTTTTTGACATCTTATGACTTTCAATCTATTTTTGTCTGTTAGCTTGAGTGTGTCTCTTGAAGGCAGCAGATTGATGGATTTTGTTGTCTAATCCAGTCTGTTACTCATTGTCTTGCAATAGGTGTTTTTAGACCATTAACATTCGGTGCCATTAAATGTATATGAGTGATCATCTCATACTATTTGTGTTTGGTATTTTCTGTTCTTCCCCTTTTACCTCTAGTGGGATAAGGAGTTTTGTACTTCTTTTCTCAAAAGAAAAGAGAAACAAATCTAACAACCTCCTGGAGCCCACTGCTCTTTAGTTCCAGCCTCACTCCCTAGTGCCAGTGCCAGATACCTCTCCAACTAACTGAGGTGATCTACCTGTGCAGCCCAGTCATGTCCCTGCCACCAGGGCAGGGATCTGGGACTTATTTAGGGATTATGCCCAATGGGAGGTCCACTCCACAGGCCACCTGCTGGTTCTGATGCCCAAAGTCTCCAGGAATCCAAGCAGGCATCCATGGGACTCCCCTGAGGGATAGACTGTCCTGGGCCACTTCCCCAAATGGTGGGTGGGGGAGAGGTGGAAGAGACCAAGAGTTGCAGTCCTACTGACAAGGGAGGCAAGTGTTGAGCAGGTATTGCAAGGAGAACGCATGTGAAGAGTGGAGCTGAGCTCTGCGTGGGAAAACTGACAAAAGAACCCTGGGGTACTGCACCCTGGTTTCACAGCCCAGGTCACCACCTCGGCCCCCTGATATGCAACCTGGTGATCACACAGCAAGCTCTTCATGAAGTGAATCTGCATTGGCACCATAATCCCAGAAGTTGTCTAGTCTTTGTCTTCTTGAACTGTGCTTTAAACGTTTCTGTTCCGCTCTGTGATATCATCATTTCATCCATTTACTTTAGTTTCTCTATAATTAAGAGCAAGTTTCAGAATCTCTTCTGACATCCACTTTGGTTTCATTTTTCAACAGTTTATTGACGTGTAATTCACATATCATACAATTCAATAGTTCAATAACATCAAGAAGATTTGTACCATCAGCACCACAATCAATTTGAGAACATTTTCTTCATTCTTGTGTTCATTACAATTAGCTTCCCATTTCCTCCCAGCATGCCCTGCCATGTGCCTAAGGAACCATTAATCTAGCTACTGTATGTATAAGTTTACCTATCTTGAATTTCATACATAGAAAAGCAATGAACAAACAACAATAACAAAGTAAAACAGATTAAAAACCTAAATTGAAAGGAAAGCAGAAAATATTTAAAAATAGAACAACTTTAAATGAATTATAAGGGAAAACAAATAATGGGGTACCAACTGCAGCTGCACTAACCCACTTCTCAATGAATTCTGCATGTTGGCAAAGCTATTCACATCCCTGACCAATGGTCAGAGGTGATTTGCCAGGGGTTTAATCCAATTGTATTTTCTGTTCGCTTTTTTAAAAAAATGTAAACAGCTTTATTATGGACCAAAATGGAGATCAAATATTACATTTTGACCTCACTGTGTCTGCCATGATCAACTTTATACATCCATGAGTTATGGAGGGGATTCACTGGAGGTTTAATCCACATGTGAACCCTGCAAATGGATTTGGGACTTGCACTGTCATCCATAGCCTAATGCAAACCTGGTATTGACAATTTAAGTTCTGATGCCATATCCTTCTTTAGATTAGATTATTTACAATCCTTTGATCACATAGGCTGGCCTGCTTGTCCCATGTGGACTGGGATGGCTGTTTGTTTGAAAACAAGCCGTTAAGAGCCAAGACACTATTCTTTCGATAGATGGGTATCATCTAGTATATTCACCACAGTTTTATACAGGATTCATATCTTCAGTGATCTCTACATGAGGTTGAGCATCAAGCAGGGCCATGTCATAAGGACTAATTATTTTTCGTTTGGGCTAGAATTGAGTGCAAGTCCCAAATCCATTCATGCATGCATGGGTTATATGCAGACATCCACTTTGATCTTTCCTTCCTGTCTTTTTCGTGACCTTTTGCTTTCTTCATGAATGATGTTCTTGATGTCCTCCTACATCTCATGGGACCTTCTATCTTTAGTGTTCAATGTTCCAAGTCTTTTCTTGAGATGTTCTCAAAATTCAGGTGAGATAGACTGAAAGTCATATTGTGGCTCTCTTGGAGTTGTTTTCATTTACTTCAGCTTCAGTCTGAGCTTACATGCAAGCGATTGGTGGTCTGTTTCACAGTCCTCTCCAGGTCCGGTTATAGGTGATGTGTCTCTCCAACTCGATTGTGTGGTCTCAGTTTTCCTTTTAGCTTTACTCCTGCTATCATTGACTTTCCTTGGAGTCATGGTTATGGTATTTTATAAAAATAAAGTGCAAAACAAACAAAAACCGCAATGGCAAATGTTTTAATGTACTAATACAGCATTATAAGTTGTTTGAGCCAGCTCAGCGGTGCTTAGATGGAAGCACCACCCCTGGTGTCCTCGAAGAGATGCAACTTCTGACTCACTCAGGCCACACAGGCAATGCCAGATTGGCGTTTGCATTGACAATTGAGTAAAGTTTTAAACACCCAGCAGATTTTATTTTTCGATCTTTGCGGTTAGAATAGTGGAAAGTTCGAGCTTGGAACCATTTGACAAAGGAGGTATCACTTTAATTATAAAGTTTTGAATAAGCATAAATTTTAATTTCTAATGCTTTATTTTTATTGTCACTAAAAGTCTCATAGATATTTTGGACATATGGTCAATTTTTATATATGGGAATTAAAAAAAATGAACACATTTGATAAGAGAATTTACTTGGTAAATTATGTTATAAATGGAAAGATCACACTTGGTTGTATGATAAATCCATGGGGGGGAAAAAAACAAAGAGATATACCAAACACCCAGGGTATCAGATTGAAAACTTATCTTTAAAACAGACCTTAGAAATCAGAGGAAAATGTATTCTCAAGTAATTATCATCTCGAAATACTTGGATACTTCTGGGTGTTTTCCTATTATTTTAAACCTGATGGAAATTAGATTGTTGAAAACCAGTGACATTTCTAAAGAAATAGTTGATTATTATGTGAGCAGAATAGAAAGTGGATTCTTGTAAGTGTGCAAGAAAAACCATCAATTGCCATCGAGTTGATTCTGATTCAGGGAGACCTGTGGGACAGAGCAGATCCGCCCTTTGTGTTTTTAAGATGACATTTTTACAGGAAGAGAGAGCCTCATTTTCTCCTGCAGTGTGGCTGATGGGCTGAAATGCTGACCTAACAATTGGCAGCTCAACGTGTATAACTCACTATGCTCCAGGAGCTCCTAAATTATGCGTAAAAAGGAGTGGCTTCATTGCCTGCTTCATTCTTGTTGAAAGAGATTCTAGGATTAGACTCTCCAATGTGAGGATAAGTCAAAGGAAGTCGCAGCTGATGGGACAATCCTCCAGAGTCATAGGGATTCTGGTTTTTTTCCCAAATCTCTATTTTGCCATATCATGCTCATGCTTACACAAACAGCTGCTTGGCTCTGGCCAGAAGAAGCGGAAGAATGATGAGAATGTAGTTTACTAGAAGGACTCATCATATTCCTGTGGGTGGTTATGGGCACTCACAAAGAACAAGAATTCCAAGGGTATCCCACCTCGAAGAGGTATGAGATATAAGAAACTTGCAGAGCCTTAGAGAATATGTGCTGTGCTGAAGAGTACAGCATGCTTAAAATAAAAGGGTTGTTTTCCTCAAGCAGAAAGAAAAATTCTTAGAAGAAATGGTAGCTATGAGAGATCATTAAAAAGTACTGAACAGAACAAAGGAATTAAAACAGAATGCAAGCCAGTAAATAGAGGATTCTGTTAGGCTAAATGGAGTCTCAAGTGAAGTCACAGTGATGGTAAGTGAGAAAGAGGTTAGGCTCCTGTTCAAACGAACCTGCAAATAAAAACCAGACTCGACCCAGCAGCTCGGGATAAGGATGTATGTTTATAGGTGAGGATGTGGGAGGTATGGGGGTTGGGGATATAGTAGGATGGCAAAAGAGAGTGACTCTTGGAGAAGAAGCAGTAGTTCAAAGCAGGGATGAAGCAACTGCGAGCAATCATCCTATGCAGTCAACTGAATTCAGGAGGAAGATACTGCATTTGAAGAAGTCAAACTTCTGCAGCCCCTGCATGTTCAATTGCTAAGTGAAAAATTGGAGTTTCAAGCTTATCTAATGGCATCTCAGAAAAAAGACTTAATGATCTACTTCTGAAAAAAATCGGTCACTGAAAGTTTCGTGGAGTCATTTCTACTCTGACACATACGGGGTTTTCACTAGTTGGAATCAGTGAGATGGCTACTAGTGAACTTGGGGTCTATATTGATAGAAGAGAAGAATTCAGCCAGTGCCAGCACAGCACTACCTCCACCATCAATCTCTCATAAACACTATGCCTTCACCTGTCTGCAGTCACCAGCTCTCGGGGCCTGTTCCCTTAGCCTCTGTCCTGATGCCTCATTTCACAGCGTGAGTACATTCCAGGTGTTAGTTTACAATAGGTGTCCAGGACCTGTGTGGAAAGGGCTGGAGCAGGAAAGTTGGTTAAAGTAAAATCATCCTGTTGTGAAGTAGCTGCATAGCACTTCAGGATTAACCAAAAAAGAATTACAAACACAAACTCACCAGTCCTGCGTCTGTTCTGAATTCCCAGCGATTCAATAGGACGGAGAAGAACTGTCCCTGTAGGTTCCCAAGGCTGTAAATCACAGGAGCAGGAAGCCTCATCTTTCTCCCTAACTTCATGATTAAGTGTAGTCTTTTACATTTTAGAGGTTAGTGAACAAAGAAAATGGACAGAGTTATGGCTCTAATTTGCCAAATTATTTGAACTTTAAAGATGTTTTCCTTTAACTGCACCATAGCCCAGTATAATATTACTTTTGTTATATTACAGAGGGGTTTATCCAAACCACACATACGTCCCATGTAAATTCCTTTAGCAATGGAAAAAACCTACCCTCTTTAAGTTTATCAGTACTGGTGCTGTTTAGTTAAGGAACTTGAGAGAATCCCAGCTGAGTAAATATTAAAGGAAAACAATGAATACTTTAGGTGGAAAAACTAATATAACAACAAACCATGAGACAGCTGAGCACTTCTATTTTTGATCATTTTTAATCCCTAATATTTGTCAAAAGAAAAGGGAAAGAAATGCCTTCAGTAAAATTTTCAAATTCTATTTCCCAACCAATATTTCCTTTATAATTAAGTCATAGGTAAAAATCCAGTTACAGAGCAACATAGCTGTCTGTTGTCAATGCACCAGTACTATCTGTAAACCCAGTTGTTTAAACACAACAGATTGCCATTATTCAGCAGGCTCATTAATCACAATTTAATGGGCTATCAGGAGTAAAAACTGGGTGTTTATTAAATTTACACTCCATTACCTTGACTTCTATTTAGACCCATTCATCAACAATTTGCTCCTTCATTATAAGTCACAAGTTAACTGAGTCATAATTTCAAAGAAAAACAAGACACTTACTGGTATCTTGGAAATATGACTGCTTAGTGAAATTTTGTTAATTCAAGAGAGTCACAAGGTCTCTTAAAAATTAAAGTAATCTACTCAAGGCCAATCTCAAAACTTTGCTTAAAAAACAGAACAAGACATTAGCTGCAGCTACTTCAAAAAGTGTAGGTGATATATTGGCACACTCACTGTCAACAAGAAAGCCAGTGGTTAGAACCTATCAGCCACCTCACAAGAGTGAAAATCGGCTTTCATAAAGATATACTGTCTTGAGCACGATGAAGCAGTTCTCCTCTGTCTTAGAGTCACGGTGAGTCGGAATTGAATGGACAATAGTGGATATACCTATTTCAGAGAAGGCTTGAGAAACACTTTTGAAGTGTTTCCATAAATTGACCCACACCAGTTTGACCAGTCTTTCTGACTTCTTTGAGGAACCAAATGTCTTGTTTTAATGAAGGACGTCCTCTTTCAGCTTACTATCTTCTCGAAGAATACCAAAACCCAAACTTACTGCAGTCAAATCGATTCTGATACACAGCCACCCGACAGCACAGAGTACAATTGCCCATTTGGGTTTCTGAGGCTATAAATCTCTTGTGGGGGCAGAAAGCATAAGCTTTTCCCCTTGGAGAGGGAAAACAAAACAAACTCACTGCCATCAATTCCGTTTCAACTTATAATGACCCTGTTGGGCAGAGTAGAACTGCCCCTGTGAGTGTTCAAGGCTAACTGTTCATGGGACTAGAAAGCCCTATCTCCCGAGGTGTAGCTGGTGGTTTTGAACTGCTGATCTGGTGGCTAGCAGCCCATTTGGTAACCACTATATGCCACCAGGCCAGGTGGCATCAAGTTCCAGATCTTAAGATTGGTAGCCAAATGTATAATCCACTACACCACCAGGGTTCATCTTGTCCTAAAAGTAATTTCCCGTATGCCAAGAAAAAAGTTCAGGATGAGCACAACCAGCATATTATCTTCCAAGATAAACAGATTTTAAATAATAGTAACCAATTAACACATAGTAACTGACAACTGCTCCTATAAAGATTATGCTACAAAGCTCACTGCCATTGAGTGCCATATGGGCAGTCCCACTCTATCACATGAGACAAAAAGGAACTTAACAACACCTGTCAACAATCCATTTGAAAAACTATCTAAAGAAATTAGTCCAAGCAGAGTCTTCTAAGAATTTACAATCTTGATGAGTTATGAAACAAAATCTATATGCTTATGTATGATAGTGTATATATACATATACATAAATAAATAAAATGATAACTAATATAGAGCAACAAATTGCTGGTGCTAAATTAATCATGTGGGTAAGAACTGCCATAGGAATCTGGAGGACCTACTGTGGACAATGGGGAGTGAGATAACTGGCCTACCCTGTCAGAGGTAGATAAGGACGGGGAGAGTGTTAAGAATGATGAAAAAAACGAAGTGAGGGGGAATAATTTGTAATTCAGAACATAGTGAATCAGCAGTAAAATTGCTTTTGTGCACAGAAGCAGTGCAATTACATTTCAAGTATTAACAACACTAATTCTGATGGAAGCACAAATGACATTGCCCATTTGAAAGAGACCCTGACGTGCACTGAGGTCGTCCCAGGCTGATCCTGTTTGACGCCATTTAGAACCAGAGGAAATAGAATCGTGGCTAGCCCTAACAGAATTGAGAGGAATGTCAATACTAAGAGTCTTTCCATAAGCTAAAACAAATAAACGACAGCTTTCAATGATAGAGTTGCACAGATTGATTTCACAGCTGCTCCCAACTCTTCTAAGAGCAACGGACAGGGGAGGCATGGAAAGTTTATCATTCAGAAGTTTTTCTTCACCTTGCTTTCAGTTAATTGGCTTTATCTTGTACCACTAACTGCAGAGTCAGCAGTTCAAAACGACCAGCTGCTCCTCAAAAGACTGACAAGGCTTTTTGCTCCCACAACGATCTACAATATCAGCCGCTTACTGGGGCAGTTCTACGCTGTCCTCTCAGGCCGCTGTGAGTTATAACTGACGTGACAGCGGTGAGTTTTGAGAACCCAGGTTATCCGTGCATCTGCCTCCTGCTTCGCTGATGTGAAATCTTGTAAAACCATCAGTGAAGGTGCTTGTCCTTTGCCTGCAAAGTAAGTTCTAGAAGGAATTTTCATCTTAGTAGGAGGGACACTGGACTAAAAGCAATGGGGGTTGAATTGGTACAACGGAGTGCCCTGGACTGCACATCTGTTCCTACTCCACACATTCCCTGATGTAACCCTGTTGAACTCTCCTGCCCAGAGGCCTCAATCATGAATCTTCCTATTCTACATAGGATTTCCACTTGGCTATCCTTTTTCAAATTTGGCTAGCGCTGACTTTAAAGAGATTCCAACAACACTGTTTCATTTTATTTTAGGTTTTTACTGTGAATATGGTGTGAAGTGTACAGAACATATTTCCATTCAACCACTCACCTAGAATTTGTTTCATGATATTGACTGCAATCCCCGTAGAGTAACACTGCTCTTTCTCCTCGTGCTTTCTGTTTTCATTTGCCCTTCCTCCTTCCTTTCCTGTCCCATCCCATCCCATCCCTTCCCATCCCACCTCATCTTTCTGAGCATTGTTTTTGGGCAAATGCTACCCTTTTCATCACATATGGTTGATTGTTGTAAGGATCATATTCCCTCTTGATGTTACTGTCTTCCTTACAGAACTGTGTATCATTTGGCAGAAATATGAGCTATAAGGGTAAATTCAGAAGACTGACAGGGAGAAATTCCGGGAATAGGGCAACTGAGTATCCATACCAAAGGGACTCTGCAGAAGTAAGCCCAGCCATGTTAATAAGGGGAAATTCAACACCGCTAGGCCGTCACAGATCCACAAGGTTTTGAGGGACTTGAGGTTTATGGCTTACCACAGTGGAGACTGGCTAGGGTTTGACCTTAGTCCAGCCCACTGTTTCGGCCAGAGCCGTGATCATTTGGGGCTAGTGCAGGGACTTTGTCTCAACCCAGCCACAGCTTGTATCACCTTGGGGCAGGGATTAAACCTTTGTAGCCCCATGGTCAGGGCTCAGAGCTCAGCTATATTGTTAATTTTGTTTCCCTCTCTACTCTCTATGCCCCATAGTCTCAGAGGACTTAGTTTTTGTTTTGTTTTGTTAGTTCCTCTTTCTATCTTCCCTTTTCTCCCACAAGCCACTGCCTACTTCCAGACCACTCCCCTTAGCCTAGGGTATTTATACCTGCCCCCCACCAAGCCAGGAGGGCTTCAGTCTGTGCACCATAACGCAAGGCTGCGAAGTTGGGTAAAGCCTGCCTGCCCTCCACCAGGGGATATTCCACCCAACTTCTTCCCAGGGAATTCCTGCCCGTGTGGCTGAGGGAGCTCCTATCTGTCCTCTATGGTCCCACATGACTGAGGGAAATTTCTCCTGCCGGCCACAGTGCTTCACACAGCCTAAGGCAGATCTGCCACCATCACCAACACTCCGTGCTGTTGGAACCTCTTCCCAACATCTACAGTGATCTACCTGACCAGAGCAATTCTTCCCATCATTCCTGGTGCTCTACACCAAAGTGGGGAACCCACCAGTCTTCTGTGGCATTCCGTTGCAGCAGGCACCCCTCCCATGCTCTCTGCAGCACCCCACATGATAACGGCTTCATGTGAGATCACTAAGTGCAGCACCATCCTCATGGGCCCACAGTAACCCAATCAGCATCCCCTGAGAAGACCATCCAACTTGCCCTCCAAATAACATAATACTGTTTGACTAGGGAAAGGGTGAAGCCAAATCAGAAGACACGGACAAGTTCTTGGAAAAACAATATAGTAAAGATGTCAGTTCTGCCCAAGCCACTACATAAATTTAATGCAATCCCAATACAATTGCCCTCATCTTTCTTAAAAGAAATGAAAAAAACTGATTACCCATTTCATATGGAGGGGAAGAAAGCCCAGAATTAGCAGAGAACTCTTCAAGAAGAAGTACACAGTGGAGGGTTTGCTTTACCTAACTTTAGCACTTATAATACACAGTCATAGTGATCTGACGTGTATAGTATTGGTATAATGACCGATACTCAGATCAATGGAAAATAACTGAAAATCCAGAAATAAAATCATCAGCATACAGACAAATGAACTTTGATAAGGGCCCAAAATATATCAAGTGGGAAGCAAATGAACTCTTCAATAAGTGATGCTGAAAAAAAAATGGATATCTACATGAAGAAAAATGAAGCAAGACCCTTATCTCACTCCATGCACAAGAATAAACTCAAGGTGTATCACAGAACTGGAGGTAAAACCCAAACTATTAGGGCCATTAATGAGGCAACTGGAACCAACCTGAAAACTCTGGCACAGGGAATACAAAGAATATCAGAACTAGGGAGGACACAAACACAGAGGAGGCACAAATTGACAAGTGGAATATACCGAAGATAAAACACCTGTGTACACAAAAGAAGTCACCAAGAGAGTAATAATAGAACCCACAGACTGGAGAAACATCTTTAGCAATGACACATCAGACAAAGGCCTTATTGCTAAAATCTACAATACTCTGCTTGCTCTCAGAAAGGAAAAAACTATTTGCCCACTAAGGAGATGGGCAAAGCACCTAAACAGAAGTTTCACAGGGGCAGAAACCCAAATGGCCAATAACTGTTCCTGATCATTAGCCAAAAGAGAACAGCATACTGAAACAGCAATGCGATACCAACTAACACCCTCAAAGATAGCCCAATTCAAAAATTCAGGAAGCGACAAGTGTTGAAGGGGCTGTGGGGAGGTAGGAATGCTTATTCACTGCTGGTGGGCCTGTAGGGGTGTACACCCACTATGGAATTCAATCTGGCGATATCTAAAACAGATGGAAATTGAGCAACCATAGGATCCAGCAACGCTCTACTGGGCGTATATCCGGAAGAGGCAAAAAACAAACCATGGCCAGACATCTGTGCTTCCATGTTCATCATGGTACAGTTTACAACTGCAAGGAGTTGGCAAAAACCCAAATGTCCATCAAAAGAAGAATGAATTAGAAACTGTGGTACCTACATACAATGGAGTACTACGCATCTCTAAAAAGCAGTGATGAATGCAAGAAGCACATCGCAGCTTATGGAAAGAACTGGAGGGAATTATGCTAACAGAAGTAAGCCAAGCACAAAAGGACAAGTACAACATGAGTCTGCTGAGGTAAGCTTTAAAAAAATGCAAAAGGAGCATAGGGAAAAAGCTACTGTTTACAAACATTCCTTGGGTGAGGTCCAGAGAGTATGGCAGGGGCCAGACCAAATCTGGGGATACTTATGGTAGCCAACTAAAAAGGAGAGGAACAAAAAAAAAGAAATCCTTAGAGGGGGAATAGGGCACTAACCCACCCAAGGGGAGGGTATTGTTTACATATCCACTGGGAAAGAGGGACGGTGTTCCAAGATATGAACACAACCTGTGGGCACACAGAAGGGAATCAGTAGAGAGGTCTGAGGGGCCAGCCCCAATACCAACTATGTTGGTGTCTGCCCCTCCCCCAAGGAGAATTTACTTCAGAGGGCAGCACTGAATCTACAGTTCAGGGAGAGGGGCATGTCTGATCAGAGCACATGGGAGCACATCAAGGGGGAGGCAGAGATAGTGGGATTCAACTTGGCCTACCCAGCCTTGTGGATGATATCCCTGCTCAGAGCAATCAATATACAGAAAGGAACATATGGCCAGCCCCACTGTGTGACACGCCACCCCTCACTGACCCATAGTCCTACAGGGGGCAACAGTGGAGACACAATGAGAATTGTGTCTGATCTGACCCCACCACGCCGAGGCAAAACACAAAAAGCATGCTACAGAACAGCAAGAAGAGCACAGCAAGGGAGTCCCGAGGGAGTATCAAGAATAGACTTTGGGACCAGGGTGTTGCACCCCATTAAACTTGATCAGAAAATACACTTAAAGGCCAAAAAACAGTGCTCGAACTATTTACAGGCTTTGCGTGTGTGTGCGTGTGTTATTGTTTTGTTGTTGCTTTGTTCTTCTCTGTTTTTTTTTTTTTGCCTATTATTATTTTCTCAGATCTATCTAGATAAAATATACGGGATAAATAACCTGGAGGAAAAAACAACGGACCTAAGTTTCCATGGGGGACATGGGAGAAGGGGAGGTGGGGGAAAGGAAGTGGTGTTAACAAATCCATGGATAAGGGGATAATATGTGATCCAAAATCAGGGGCAAAAAAGGTGTAGGAGGCCTAGTAGGGCTTGATTAAGGATAATGTAACCAAGAGGAATTACTAAAACTCAAATGAAGGCTGAGCATTTTATTGGGATAAAAGGAAAGTAAATGAAAATAGAGGAAGGAACTAGGAGGCAAAGGGCATTTATGGAGGTCTCAATAAAGTCATGTGCATATGTAAATACATTTATGTTGAGGATGGGGAAATAGATCTATATACATATGATTAGAGGTATAGTATTAAGGTAGCAGATGGACATTGGGCCTCCAATCAAGTACTCCCTCAATGCAAGAACACTTTGTTCTATTAAACTGGCCTTCCATGATGCTCACCTTCCTGACATGATCGCTGAAGACAAAGCAGGTACCTAAGCAAATGTGGTGAAGAAAGATGATGGTGCCCATCTACCAAAAGATACAACAGCTAGGGTCTTAAAGGCTTGAAGGGCAACAAGTGGTCATCTAGTTCAGAAGCAACAAAGCTCACATGGAAGAAGCACACCAGCCTGTTTGAAGAGATCATATATCAGGCATCAAAAAACAGAAAATCAAGCCATAGTGAATGAGGGGGAGTGCAGATTGGGGACCCAAGGCCCATCTATAGGCAACTGGATATCCCTTACAGAAGAGTCACAGGGAGGAGATGAGCCAGTCAGGATGCAGTGTAGCAACGATGAAATATACAACTTTCTTCTAGTTCTTAAGGGCTTCCTCCGCTTCCCCCCACTATCATGATCCCATGTCTACCTTATAAATCTGACTAGACCAGAGGATGTACACTGATATGATTAGGACCTGGAAACAAAGGGAATCCAAGACAGATGATTCCATCGGGACGAGTGGTGAGAGTGGCGATATAAGGAGGGTGGAACAAGAGTGGGCTAAAAAGGGGAACTATTACAAGGATCTACATATGACCCCCTCCCTGTGGGATGGACAACAGAAAAGTGGGTGAAGGGAGATGTTGGACAGTGTAAGATATGACAAAATAGTTATAATTTATAAGTTATCAAGGATTCATGAGGGAGGGGGGAACAGAGAGGGAGGGGAAATGAGGAGCTGATGCTCAAGTAAAAAGAAAGGTGTTTTGAAACTGATGAGGGCAACAAATGTACAAATGTGCTTGATACAATGGATGTCAATATGGATTGTGATATGAGTTGTATGAGCCCCCAATAAAATGACTTAAGAAAAAAAGATAAGTTCAGTTTCGGCTTTGAAGGGTTGACTTCTGAGCTATCATTTTAGGGATTCCATCAGTCTTTATCAGACCCATAAGTCTGGTGTTTTTAATGATTCTGAGTTTTCTTCCACATTTTCTCCCACACTATCTAGGACCTTCTGTTGGGAAGTGGTCAGTTTGTGGGATGTGAGCACTGGCTAGTTCTTCTGGTTTAAGGGTGGAGGAGGTTCGGGTTCACATGATCCATTAGTCCTTTGGGCTAATATTCCAAGCTTCTTTGATTTTCTTCACTTTTCTTTGGAGAGACCAATCTTAGATGTCTATTTCTAACTTACAGTTAGACTCTCCCTGGAGACATTCCTAACAGCAAACTTTGCCCGCACTGAGATACTTCTACCATCACTGGATCCACCAGACTTTCAACCAATGGTCTGTGATCTTTCCTCCTGCATTAGGCATCATTGCATGTGCTGCAAGAGTCTGAAGAAGACATATGGCCTAATATCAGATTTATGGACTTAACCTGGACTGGGCTAGCATGTTTCCATACTGTACAATTACTGACATAAAGTTCTCCAGTACACACATCTGAGTGTCTCTCTGAATTTGTTTTTCTAGTCCACCCAGATTTAAATACTATGGGTTTCCTCTAGTTGGCTAGCCAGGTAGCTATCTTCCAAATTTCTTGTGAGTGCTTGTAGTGCTGCATCAGTTTGTTGAAACAAACAATTCCATTAATTTTTGGAGCCTTGTTTTTGACTAATTCCTTTAGTGCAGTTTGAACTTCTTCCTTCAATACCATGAGTTCTTGATGATATGGCTTCTCTTGAAATGGTAGTACATCAATCCATTTTTTTATGACACAGCGGTTGTATATGCCATACATCTTCTTCTGTTTTTTTTGGGGGGGGGTGGGGGCATCACTGCCCTCTGGTGGTCGTGGGAGCTACCCAGCCTTGCTGCTGCTGGATTTGAAATGCCAAGCCAGTGGGCCGCAGTCCCGCACTCAACCACTACACCACCGGGGCTCAGCCTATACATCTTCTTTTAACGTTTCCTGCATCATTCTATGCTGTGAGCAAAGAATCATTCGGTTCTGAAACTTGAAGTCCGTGTTCTTTTCTTCAGTACTTTCATATACGAGTGAGCCCTTCCCTCTTAGTTTCCTAACCTCAAGCCTTGGCACATTTCATTAGGAAGCTTTATTTTGTCATCTTGAGCTTCCTTTTGAAAATTTCCTTTCGGTTCTTTTACTTCATTTGCTTTCGTTATCTATGTTCAAGAGCAAGTTACAGTCTCTTCTGACATCCACTTTTTGGTTTCTTTCCTATCTTTTAAATGACCTTTTGCTTTCTTCATGTATGGTGTCTTTGATGTCATCACACAACTTGTGTGGTCTTCAATCATTAGTGTTCAATGCATCAAATCTGGTCTTGGAATGCCCTTTAAATTCATTTAGGTGGCCTATAGACACTGGAAAAGACAAAGAAATAGCTTCCCAAAGAAGCACAGCCCTAATGACTCAGTTTGGACTTTTGACATCCAGAAATGTAGGAAAATAAATTTGCTGAGTCACTAAGTTTGTGTTAAATTTTATAGTAGTAATAGGAAATATGCACGCATACAAGATGATCTATTGTCAATTTTGTCAAAATCAAAGTAGTATTAATTAAAACAAGCAGCTGTCATTTATTGAGCACTTCCTATGTGTTGAGCACTTACTTGTGTAATTTTAGAACAATATGGAAGCATTCTTGTATACTGTTTATAGATGAACAAACTGAGGTTCAGAAAAGCTTAGTAATTTGTTTAAGGTCACCAAAGTAACTATGTTGGAGGTATGTTCCAAACCTAGTCTGTGTCACATCAATTTCATAATCAACGTTAGGGCTTGTCCTAAATCTCTAATGTGCATTATAATTACGTATGTGAACACAGGTGTGGGGCAGTGTCAGACTATGTCAACTTATGCTTATTTACGAACCCATAGTGAGCAACTTTAAGTGTTTCCTCATCAAAAATTCTGCTTTTAATAAAGTGACCAGATTTTAACATTGGTAAAACGGAACACCATTGAAGGGGGGG
>PVJH01034866.1:0-20236 GCA_004026705.1 Nesogale talazaci
AGTCCACGTGTATAGTGAGTCAATCCTATAGTCAATCCTATAGGGCCACTAGAAGTTGGAATCAACTCAATGGCAGGGAGTTTGGTTTTCAGTTTTTTTTTGAAAAATGGTGCTGGCATGCATTGTATTTACAGATCACTTTGGTGTACTGACCATTTCAAAATGTTACATCTTCCTAGCCACAAACATTGTGGATTCTTCTGTTTATGAAGAGAGCAGAAGAATTCTGTTTCTTGAAGTAGTGTTTTGTTGTGTTCTTTGTAAAAGCCTTTTCCTTCTCGGGTTAGGTTTATTCACCTTTTGAATGGCTATTATATTACGAATGGTATTGTTTTCTTGATTTCCTTTTCTGCGTTCTCTTGGTAAGTATACAGGAATCTGGTGGATTTTTTTTCCCCAGTGATTTTATTGGGGGTTCTTACAGCTCTTATGAAATTCAATACGTCATTTGTATCAAGCATATTTGTACACATGCTGCCATATTCATTTCCAAATACTTTTTACTTGAGCCCTTGGAATAAACCCCTCTTTCCCCCTCCCTTTTTTTATATGAATAGTTTTCTGGTGGATTCTTATAATTTGATCTTAGAGCCTGCTGCTTTGTCAAATCTTTCAATTATTTTCAACACTTTTCTTGTTGATTCTTTGGGGTTTTCTATCTGTAGAATCATATAATCTACAAATAGAGAATGTTGAATTTTTTTGCTGATTTGGATGCTTTTAATTATTTTTTGTTATACAATACCTTAGCTATAACTTCCAGTATAATATTGAATGACAGTGTTGATAGAGGGCATCCTTGCGTGGTTCCTGCAAGGGCACTGGAATATTTTCAGTTTCTCCCCATTCAGCAGTTTTTCCTTTAGTCTTGTAAGATAATTTTGCCAGGTGTAGAATTCTTGTTTGACTGTATGTTTTTTGTCTTTAGCACTTTAAATAAGTCACACCACTGTCCGTGGCTTCCATGGTTTCTCTGTGAAATCTTTGGTGAATCTTTTTTTGTTTTGGGGTTTGTTTTTTTTTTTTGGTATCACTGCCCTCTGGTGGTCATGGGAGCTACCCAGCCTTGCTCCTGGAGAGCTGCTGCTGGATTTGAACCGCCAAGCCTGTGGGCCGCAGTCCCGCACTCAACCACTACACCACCGAAGCTAAGCCCTATTTTGTTAATCTTATTGAGGATCTTTTATTAAATCTTTTGTTAATCTTCTTATTGTATGTAAGGGTTTTTTTAAGTTCTTTATCTTTGGTGATAGATGGTCTGGCTGTTGTATGCATGCTTTGTTGACAATATGTCAGTATATTCCCTTCCCTTTTTTTCCATTTAATTTTGCTGTGATATTTCTGCTTAGTTCCTTAGTTGAGCTCTCTTTCCTCTGTGTTTCCCCTGGTGGAGTATTTAATTCTTTTTGGGGGACATGTTTTTTGTTTTTGTTTATTCATATTTGGATGTGGATGCTTTCTGTGGGCCTGATTGTTATCCTAAAATAGTGTTATATTCGACTCCCATGGAAGCCTCTTCTTGTAACCGGAGCTCTGTTGAGACCACTTTCACCCTTGATTTAAAGGCTTAATTTCTGTTGTATTCATTAGTTGCCTAGAAAAGATGAAAGGGAGACTGTCCTGGAGTTTGGAAACTCTTTATGGCCTGGAAGTTTTTTTTTGTTTTTGTTTTGTTTTGTTTTTTGGGCATCACTGCTCTCTGGTGGTGGGAGTAGGAGGCCCAGCCCCCCTGCTGGAATTGAACCTCCGTACCAGTGCGCCGCAGTCCCGCACACAACCACTACGCCACTGTGGCTCAACCCTGCCTGGAAGTTTTATTTCTCACATATTTTCATGAATTTGTTGCAATGTGCCAACTTCACTTCATTGATAAGTTTAGATACATTGAATAATTTGGTGAAATAATTTCAGGAGTAACATGGGTTTTTATTATTTAAAAGTCATATGAAAATAACATTTAAAGTTATATAATAATATTTAAAGTTAATATTTAAATAATATTAATTAATTAAATAATTAATTTAATTTTAAAAACAATTAAATTTAAATTAATTAATTTAAATAATATTTAAAGTTATATAGATGTATACACAGACAAACACACATGCACACACACACTGTGTATTTCTACTTGTTAAATTGTAATCTGCTCTGCAGCCAATTAAGCCGACCGTCCTCCTTGTGGGGGCCGGTGTGCACTGGCTGCAAACAGCAAGCCTCCTGGGTAGTGTACGCAGTCTCTTGTCCTGTAGAGGCTGCCCTAAGGGACCTGGAGACAAACAACTCTTGGCTGCTCTTCGATGGCTCAGGCCTGGCTAATTTCTGCTCTCCCTAACGTAGGCTCCAAACTGGGATGTGAGGTGCTTTTGGGAAACCTCAAGGGTCGGTGGCTAGAGTCCACATAGGCCAAGTTATCATGCCCATCCGCACCAAGCTTCAAAACAAGGAGCATGTGATTGAGGCCTTACGCAGGGCCAAGTTCAAGTTCCCTGGGCGCCAGAAGATCCACATCTCCAAGAAGTGGGGCTTCACCAAGTTTAATGCCGATGAGTTTGAGGACATGGTGGCTGAGAAGTGCCTCATCCCAGACGGCTGTGGAGTCAAGTCCATCCCTAACCGTGGCCCCTTGCACAAGTGGGGGGCCCTGTATTCACGAAGGCCTGAGTAGCCTTGTGTTGCCTCTCTTGTACCCACCAAATCACCAAATAAAATTGAACTTCCTGATAAAAAAAAAATTGTAATCTGCTGGCAGATCTTACAAGGTTAGGAAGGTGTCACCATAGCTTGCTTTCTTTGCATTTTATGTGCTTCCTAGAGATAAAGGGGCATAAAACACAAGAAAGTTAAAGACCTGTTAACTCAGTTGTTTTATTTCCCCTTCTTTTAAATTTAATCCTAAGAGGTTGCTTCTACCCTTGACCAGCAGGTGGCAGACAGAGACCAGGGTTGTGCTGTAGTGTTGTAAGAAGGTAAATTCACCAAATTCTGCCATCGAGCCAGTTCTGACTCGAGTGGATAGGCTGGATAGGCCAGAGCTGCCGCCGTCCCCTTCTGAGGCTGTAAATCTTTACGAAAGCCCAAAGCTTCATCTTTCTGCTCTAGAAGGGCTGATGGGTTCCAACTGTCCATCTTGTGATTAGCATTTCAAAGTGGTGGGGTAGATTAGTGTTAAGGTCGGTAGTTCAAACTCACCCGCCCCTCTGAAACACAAAAGACGAGGCTGTCTGCACCTGTTGGGCATGGAATCAGGAAACACAGGGAGAAAGTGGAATAAGTGAGGAGATTGCCAGCCATGAGTTAACACAAAATGTGTCAGAATTGTTCAGGGTAAAACTGGAACCCTTCATCCCTTCACAATAAAGCAGTGGCATAGCAGCACCTCCAGGTAGACTTGAACCACCAGCCTCTCAGCTAACCATTAAGTGCTTAACCCTTTATGGCACCCAGGACCCTCGTTCATTGTTAATTAACAACCGTGAGGATGTTTTTGCGTAGACAGAAACTCCAGGATCTAACGATGTATCCTTTGATGCCTCCGTCTTTGATCTTTCCCAATGCCCACTCACTTTGATGATTTTAATTGTTACTCTCAAAATAGATCTTGAATTTTCCCATTTTTGCCCCATTTAAAATATCTGTTTTGTCTGCCTCAAATGCATCTATTCACTTAGGAGAATTTTGACTTCATAGGGAAATGTTACTATTTTGAATGCTAGAGGGGAAAAGATACAGAATTATATGTATTGGTTATATACACTGGTTCTTAAAATGTTGATATACACAATGGGGGGAAAACTAAAAGAAAAAAGTAATATTTATCTCTGGATGATGGGTATACTGGTAAATTATTTTCTTTTTGTATTCTAAATGTATATTTTCTAGTGCTTAACAACCTGCACTTTATTACTTTTATAACCAGGAACAATTCTTTAAAGTTTTAAAAAGTCCATCTCTCCTTCAAGATCCTCCATGGATATTATACTAATTCTTTCAAGAAAGCTGCCTCAATTTTACGTCATCCTATTTAGGCACACTTACGTCAACTTTCACCTTTCATCTTGTGGTAAAATTATTTGTGTATTTGTTCCCATCCCAGCCCCACCTTCCACCTGATTCAAAGGTCCTGGAAGGAGAGCAACCTTACCTTATTCAGTTTTCTATGACTCCTTGCTTTTCACACCATTAATCTTCTAAAACAATACAGATAAGTTAGCTCTCCTTTGGGAATCTAAACATTGATTATCATGGAAGGTTACCATTGAAAACCGTGCAGCTCCTACATGTTCACATAGTTGCGTGGTGGCTTGAGGGTTAAGTCAATAAACACTTTGGTAATATTAGCGTTCCATGCATAGCAAAGGACTCTAAGAGCTAGTAGTGTCTTAAAGGGCAGAAGAAATCTGGAAGCATAGTACTTGCTTCCAACTTGCTACTGAGAAGAATGAGAGGCCCTTCAAGAGCCTTTCCTCTGCCTTCATGTCCATTCCAGCTCAGAACCACCTCTGGAGGCTGGAGATCTTCACGGAAACAGAAGCCTTCCTCTTTCTTCCATAGAGCTGCTCAGGGGTTCAAAGTGCTGAGCAGAGAGCTCTGCACAGGGTAACCCACTGCCTTCTCGTCGATGCCAACTCATAGGCTCAAGAGGATCGAGTAGAATTGCCCCTGTGAGTTTCCGATATTGTACCTTTTTCTTAAAAGCCAGTTTTCTTGGCATATAATTCACAAATCATACACATTCAGTAGTTTGGTCATTTTTAAAGAGAGTGGTACAGTCACCACCACAATCAATTTTAGAGCATTTTTCTTCATTCTTGTACTCATCGTTATTAGTTCCCTGTTTGCCCCCAGCCTCTCCTGCTCAACCTCAAAGGAGCCATTAGTGCAGTTACCATCTCTATAGATACATCTGTCCTGGATTTCATACCCGGAAAGGGCCGTTCCCATCCCTCCACTCTGATCAGGAAGGGTTCACCGGAAGCTTAAACTATGTGGCTGCAGCAAGTGGATTTGGGGCTCCCACTGTTATCTACAGTTTAAGCTCTGATACCTTTCCCTCTGTCAAATTCGGGTTTTACTATTTACAATCCTTGTGTCACCCAGGCTGGGTGTGCTTCTTTCATGTGGACACCTCACTTAGATGGGGACCTGTTTGAAGACAAGCCTTTGAGACCACAGACACTGTTCTTTCTGAAAGCCAGGCACCAGCTAGCCTCTGTGCCACACTGTGCTCTAGCTCCCATCTCTTCAGAGACCTCTTCAGGATGACCTCTTCATCAAGCAGGGCCATGTGGTGAGTTCTTAGAATGGGACGAGAATTAAGTGTGAATCAAAAATCTCTTGCTATGTGTGCGGAGACTGAAACTCGTCATAGGATGAGAAAGCCCCATCTCTCACCCGAGGAGGCTGATGGTTTAAATCAGCTGACCTTGTGCTTAGTAGCCCGACAAAGTTTAACCACTCTGCACCACGACAGGAGCAGGTTGCTACACCCAAAAGGGCAGATTGAAATCTGAAAGGGCATGCTTCTCTGTACCAGAGGATGTCTATGAGTCAGAATTGACTTGCTACCATTGAGTTTGCTTTTTGCTTTTTTTTTTTTTTAGCTTGGGGAAATGCATTGTCAGTGTCCGATTAATGGTCAAGCGTAGCTGAGAGATTGTCCCGAGATAGGGATGGTTGCCACCAAGAATGGGGCTCAGCACCCTTTCCTGCATACTGCGCACGATCATGGAGAGAGATCGCTCAGGGCAGTGGATAAAATTATGTATGGATTTCTCACTCTCTCTTTTTTCTTTCTCTCCTTCCATCTTTTGTTCGTTCTTTTTTCTGTAAATCCTAGGAAACTTTAATGAGCTGTATCGACTGAACTGCCATGTGTCATCTTTTGTATTATTAAAGCTATTGTTACATATTATTTTTTTTCTTAATTAGACAGAGTACTTTTATTGGGGGCTCTTACACAATCCACACATTCATCCGTTGTGTCAAGCACATTTGCACATATGTTGCCATCATCATTTTCAAAGCATTCTCTTCCCATTTGAGCTCCTTATATCAGCTCCCCATTTCACCCCCGCCCTCCCCCTTTTGGTTTCTTTTTGTTTTGTCTTCATTCTTGCTGTTGGTGTGCTGTGGTAGTTACATAATCTGGTGTCAATTTGGGACTTGGGAGGATTAAGAGTGAAGGGGTGGTGTCAATCTGTCTAGTCTGTCAATCGGATCATAGCCAATCAGGCCTCTGTGTGGGCATGACTTTCTCATGAGAATTCTGAGAACGCTGGTTTTTCCTCCTTGGAGGTGGGAGAGACTTTCTGCTCACTCCCTGGGAGACATTGCCCCTGACAAGACACGTGGAACCACGCTAGTGCCATTTGGAGAAGCCATATGGATTTACCCTGATGCAACTAGACCTCTAAAGCTGGGGGAGCCAAATAGAGACCCCTGCCAGCACTGAGAAGCTTACAGCACCACTGGATCCAAAGACTTTCTACCCACTGGCCTGTGATCGTCCTGCAGTCAGCATCATGGCATATGTTTTGTGAGTCTGAAGAGGACTTTATAGATTGATATTGGTCAAGTGGGCTAATATCAGACTTATGGGGTTGGCCTGGACAGGTTCGGATGCTTTCTTAATGTATAATTACCATTTATATAAAATTCTCTCTTAGACACATATGAATTTCTATGGATTTGTTTCTCTAGTTTACTCAGACTAATGTATCTGCCTATATAAGATAAGCATGAGAAGCAAGCCTGAGGAAAAATCAACAGGACCTCCAGTTCAGCGGGGCAGGGTGGAGGGGAGAGCAGTGAGCAAACAAAGCTACAGGCAGGGGAACAGCTAGAGAATTAGAGTCAATGGTGAGAAGGGTCCTAGGGACCTGGTGGCATTGGGGCAACAGTAATCTGGTTGAAAAGAATTACTGAGAAGCAAATGAAGGGGGAGTTTGATGGTGGCACAGGAGGAAGGTAAAAGGAAACAGGAAAGATCTAGGGAGCAAAACCATTGCAAGAGGTAGAAACATAGGTGTGTACATAAGTAAATATGTTAATTCATAGAAATAGAGGTATCGACCTGTGTACATATATTTATATGGCAATATATGAAGGAAGTAGATGGACTTTGGGCTTCTACTCAAGGCCTCCCTCAATGCAAGAACACTTTGTTCTATTAGCCTGGCTTTCTGTGGTACTCTTCTGACACGATTGCTGAAGACAAAAAGGCTGCATAAGCGAATATGGTGAAGAAAGAGGATAGTGTCTGGCTTCAAAGATAAAGCACCTGGGGTCTTAAAGGCTTGACGTTAGACAAGCAGCCATCTAGCAGAGAAACAACAAGCCCATATGAAAGAAGCACATGAGTCTGTGTGCTCACGAGGTATCGATAGCATCAGGTAACAGGCCTCAGAAGACCCAAAGCAAATAATATTATTGAGAATGAGGGAGGTTGGAGTGGAGACCCCAAACCCATCTGTAGACACTTGGACATCCTCTCACAGAAGGGGCAAGTCAGCCAGGGTGCAGTATAGCACCAACAAAACACAATATTCCTCTGGTTCCTTGAGGCATCTTCCCCACCTATATCATGATCCCAGTTCTGCCTTACAAATCTGCTGTACTGGAGCGTGAATACTGGTACATATTAGAACTCTCAACACATGGAATCCAGGACATGTAACCCCTTTGGAAACAGAATGGGGAGTAGTAATACCAAGAGGGTAAGGGGAGAAAAGGAGAACCAATTGCAATGGCCAAAAGGGGAAGAACAACAGAAACAAGGGTGAAGGGAGGTAGTGGAGAGTTTAAGATATGAAATTAGTAATAATAATTTATCAAGGGTTTATGAGGGTGGCAAGGTAGGAAAAAAGGGAGGTAATACCACAGACTCAAACAGAAAATGTTTAGAAAATGATGATGGCAACATATGTACAAATGTATGTGATACAATTGATGTATGGATTGTTATAAGAGCTGTAAGCGCCCCCCGTCAGATGATTAAAAAAATAAAATAGGGTGACCAGATAAAAGAATAGACACATGATGGCCAAGCCTCCGAGGCATGTTCTGGTAAAGGATTGTGTGTCTCGAAGTTCAGATTTTTAGATATGGAGGCAGATTCCATGAAGGGTGCAGATTCCAGAATTTCCAATCTGCAGTGAGGCAATTGGATGCTTTATCTGGGGCTTAGACTTATAGCATCCAGAGCATTATCTGGGGTAGGAAGAAACTGGCCCCGAGGCCCGAGAAATCATCAATATCAGTTATCATCACCTGCCTCACTAAAGAGTCACCACATGAGGTGTGAGTTAAATTTTTGACCAGTACATCATTCAAATGATGTTTTAGATATCTAAATGGCCCTTGGCAGAAGAAGTGATTCTCCACCTGGGTGTTAGGGTCTGGGTTGCTGGGTGCCCTTGAGTTGATGCCATGTGACAGAGGAGAGCTTCCTCATAGAGTTTTCTGGGTTGTCACCTGTATGGGAGCAGAGCGACAGGTCTTCTTCCGAGGAGCTGTGGGTGGGTTTGCACACCAACCTTTCAGTTTGCAATTAAGTGCTTTAGCAAGTGAACCACCAGGGTGCTGCTTGTTTGTTATTCTTAGGTACTGTGGAGTTGGCCTCTAATCTAGCCGGAAAAAAGTTTCTTGGCCTATGCCATCTTGAGAATTGTGAAGGTTTGAACTCATCGTTGTAGCCACTGTGCCACTCCTTCCCTGAGGTTTGTTTGTTGTTGTTTTGTGTGTGTGTGTGTGTGTGTGTGTGTGTGTGTGGCATCACTGCTCTGGTGGGAGTAGGAAGCCCAGCCTTGCTCCTGGACAGCTGCTGGTGGATTTGAACCATCAACCCTGTGGGCTGCAGTCCTGCACTTAACCACTACGCCACCAGGGCTCAACTGTTGTTTTTTTTTTTAAACAGTTTCTTCCCCTACCTTCTTATTCCCAATCCTATTTTTACTTAGAACTGTATACCCCTTGTATTTAATTTCCTTTTTCCGCAGAATACATTTATAATTTTATATTTTGGCACGCTACTTTTAGGCATGGTATGTTGATTTCCTATTATGGCTAAAGACTTAGTCTTCATTTACCTTCCCCTCAACCATTTCAAGAGGTGAGCGAGAACCAATGGTGCTAAGGGGAAAAGTTCAAGTTGCACTGAAGTCATTATGCAAAAATAAGTCTCCAGGAATTGAAAGAATGCCAGTTGGAAGATCCCAACAAATAGATGAAGCACAGGAAGCGCTCCCTTGTCTATGGTAGGAAACTTGAACGACAGCTGCATGGCCAACCGACTGGAAGAGATCCAAATTTGTACCCATTCCAAAGAAAGGTAACCCAACAGAATGCTCAAACTATCGTACAAAACATTGAAATCACAGGGGAGTAAAATCTTGCAAAGATCATCCAATAAGAGTTACAGCGGCACATTAACAAGGAGCTGCCAGAGGTTGAGGATGGGTTCCAAAGAGGATGTGGAACAAAGAGGATCATTGCTGATGTCAGATGGATGTTGACTGAAAGCAGAGGAGTACCAGAAAGATGTTTACTTGTATTTCATTGACTATTCAAAGACAGTTGACTATGTGTATCACAACAAACTATGAATAACCCTTGAGAAGAGTGGGAATTTCAAAACCCTTCATTGTGCTCCTTATCAAGAGGTAGCTGTGGGAGAAAATACTGCATGGTTTAAAATCCAGAAAGGTGTGCATCAGTGTTAAATCCTCTCACCATGCTTCTTCAGTCTGTATGCCCAACAGTCATGAGGGCAGCTGAATTATACAAAAAAGGATGCAGTAGTAGGATTGGAGGAAAGTTTATTAAAAACCTACAATATGCAGATGACACAACCTTGGTTGCTAAAAGGGAGGAGAACTTGAAGCACTTGCTGATGAAAATCCAGGATTGCAGCCTTCAGTGTCAAGAAAACCCAAATCCTCACAACTGGACCAAAAAGTGACATCATAATAAATGGTGAAAAAATTGAAGTTGTCAAGAATTTCATCTTGCTTGCATCCACAATCACTACGTAAGAAGCAGCAGTTAAGAGATAAATAACACCTTGCATAGGGTAAATCTGCCATACAGACCTCTTTAAAGTATTACCAAGCAAGACTATGACTTGAAGGTCTAGTGTCCCTGACCCAGCCATCGCCTTTTACCCCACCAAAAAAAACCAACAGCAACCAAACAAACCACAAAACCCCAAACAAAAATTCAAACCCACTGCAATGCAATTGATTCTGACTCATAAAGACCTTATGTAGGGATTCCAAGATTGTAACTTTCTGTGGAAGCAGAGGGCCTCATCTTTCTCCAGAGGGTCTGCTAATGGATTTGAACTGTTGGCCTTGAGGTTCCCATCCCTACTTCTAACCATAGCACCAATTAAAATATTGTGATTGTACAAAGAGTACAAGAATGAAGAAAATGTTCTAAAATTGATTGTGGTGCTGATCGTCCAACTCTTCTTGATGCACATCACTTGATATGTGAATTATATGCCAATAAGACTCTTTTTTCCCCTCTGCAATTGTCATTTTTATTAAGGTTATCTATATTTTGTTATCATCCACATAGTAAAATGCCTTGGCATAGTCAATAAAACCCAAGGAATCATCTTTCTGGTAATCTCTACTTTCAGCCAAGATACATTGGGAGCCAGCAATTATATGCCTTGTTTCATGTCCTTCTGAATCTGGCCTGAACCTCTGGCAGCTCCTCATTAATGTACTTTTGCAACTGTTGAAGGATGGTTTTCAGCAAAATTTTACTTGCATGGCATATTGATGACATTGTTCTTTAATTTGAGCATTCTTTGAGGTCACATTTCCTTGGAATGGTGATCCCAATATGGATCTCTTCCTGTCAGTTGGCCAAGTAGTTGTCTTCCACTTTTCTTGGCAGAGACCAGTAAGTACTTTCAGTGCATCGTCAGCCTCTTGAAACCTTTTGATTAATACACCATCAATTCCTGGAGCCTTGTTTTTGGCCAATGCTTCCAATGCAGTGTGGATTTATTCTTTTAGTACCATTGGCTCTTGTTCAGATGCTATCTTTTGAGATGGTTCAATGTCAACCGGTTCGTTTGGGTACAGTGGCTGTGTATTCTTTCCATCTTTTTTTGAGGATTTTGCCCATAGAATCTTTCAAGATTGCAACTCAAGCCTTGAATATTTTCCTGAGTTTAAGATATGCTGAACTTGTTTTTCCTTTTTATTGTTTCTTGGCATCACTGCCCTCTGGTAGGAGTGGGAGGCCCAGCCTTGCTCCTGGAGAGCTGCTGCTGGATTTGAACTGCCAAGCCAGTGGGCCCCAGTCCCGCACTCAACCACTACGCCACTGGGGCTCAGCCCTACTTTTACATCTTTGCACATTAAAAAAAAATCATTTTATTGGGGGCTCGTACAACTCTTATCACAATCCATACAACCATCCATTGCCAACAAAACTCTTTTTTTTCCCAGTGATTCTGTTGGGGGCTCTTACAGCTCTTATAACATTCAAGACATCATTTGTATCAAGCATATTTGTACACATGTTGTCATCTTCATTTCCAAATATTTTCTACTTGAGCCCTTGGTATAAGCCTACTTTCCCCCTCCTTTTTAATAAATCATTTTATTGGGGGCAGAACTTTTAAAATATAGTGATTATACATTTATATCAGTGCACATTTTTCTTTGAATAAGCACCAAAGTGTTCAGTGCTTAACCCAGTGTGATAGATAATTGCAGGTTTTAAAAAATCTTGCCCATTCTTTATGTTCTCTATGGAGATACTATCTATAATTAGAAAAGCAATGCTTTGTAAAATTGCCATTAATTTAGCCCTATAATGCCTGAATTTTTAATTTCAGGAAAAATTATGTTTTTATTCTTTATTTTCAGTTAACAATATATATTAAACAAACAAAGTGTATTTAAAAATATAAAATTTACAATGTAAATTTACCAAATTGTCACATTCATCCATGGATTTATATAAAAGAATAAAGAATGCACCTTCATTTCTATCTTATTTTTCATTATTAAATAAAAAAGCAAACTGCAAAAATTTATAAAATATAATACAAAATTTATTTGTTTATAATTTTAGTGTGAAATTGAACAAAATAGTTTTTTTGTGTGTGTGATACAAAGATGAACTTTGCATTTGCTGCAGAAAAATACTGGTGTACTCCTGCAATTTACATTTTTGCATCTTCCTGTTTGTAACCTCAGAGTAATGATGAAGACCATCCAAATGGGTATCTCTTCCAGGGATATTTTTGGTCTGAATAGCAATATAATTAAAAATTTATATTGTGAAATCAAAAATTTAAAGTTTAACATACATTTTATTTGCCATTTTCATCTATATTAGCATCTGGTTCCTTGTCTGAGTCTGTACTGTTTCCATCTAGGTCATAAATTCACCATTTTCCATAAAATAAACCACAACCCTGCTGTGGTAAATTTTGTCACCAAAAGATGGACGTAACAAATTTGTTACATTTGAAAAAGCGGAAATATATAATAAACATAATTTTTTATTAGTATTATACCTTTGGCATAAAACTAAGGTTTTATGAACATATACAAAAAATATCAACACTAAAAATTCACTATATTGAAAATTATCGTACAATGCACTGAATGCCAACGACCACTTAACCTCAGATGCAGTATCAGTCAAAACATGTGCCACTAGTCAAGCATTTTGTTGCTAAAATGCACATCTAGCGGTGTGCATTTGTACTAGTACAGTACAATGATTGTGTCGACATTATCATCGGTTTCAAAAGCTTTATAATTTCTGTACCAGATACATTTTAATTAAATGTAGGAAAACTTTGCGCAAGGTGTTAAAGGGTTAATACATATACTTGGAGCCAATTGTGCTAATTTCTAAGAATAGGGAAATCAGACAGGAAAGATCACAATGCTCATAAAACTTCTGTTTCTATGAATGAGGTCAATAATAAGATCACGAACAATTAACTAAATAAAGTAAATATAGATTGAAACTGATGCTGTAAAGATGTGACAGAAGAAGAGCACAGGAACCAGATTAGGAAAAGCCCTTCCAACAGGCAAGAGCCTTTCCCTCTTTCCAGACATAACAGACTCAACGGCAGAGAAAAACTCGATTTGTTCTTGGAGGCTTATTTGTAGAAGGCTTACTTCTATCTGTATTTTTAAATTCCTATCAATATTAGATTGAATTATATGAAATTTTTGTTCCTGTAGTTTCTGTGGTTAAATAACAGCCACTTCAGATGGTTCAACCTATACTGTAGTCGAACAGTTCTTCCACTGACCTTCGGTAACTCAGGTTCGTGGGCTGTAGTTTCCTCACATGTACAGAAAGGTCATGCTGATAAGTGAGCTATTTTGGATCCATTCTCTTTACCCCAGATATTTTCTGAGATTAGCCAGGTCCCAGATTAGGGTGAGGCCAGGGAGGGCCCAGAATCACAAGGGAGTATCCCCTTGTACTCTCATGACCCTCTGAGTGACAGTTTGCATCCCAGGTTTGCCTACCCCTTGTCTGGGCCCTGTTTGAATTTATTTTTTTTTGATTTGAATTTATTTTAACATCTACATTTGAAGATTATTTCTGGATATGCTTTCTTGGTGATGTGGTCATGCTTCAGACAAACAAACTCACTGCCATTGAGTGGATTCTGGCTCGCAGTGACCCTAGCGGACAGGGTAGAACTTGCCCCTGTGGATTTCCAAGACTGTCACTCTTTATGGCATAGACAGCCTCATCTTCTTCCTGGTGGTAAGGCACAGTGAAGTCGTAATTTAAAAAGCTACAGCATGCTTCATCAGTTATTGAGTTGTATGCTTTGCTCCTATTTTTCTTGTTTTCTCTGCCCAAGTGATTTCATTACCTAAGTAAGAATCATCGAGCCATAATGATCCTGGTGACTTTTCTTTTGTAGCCGCAACAGAAAACTCAGTAGCAATAACGTTTTATTTTGTTCCCCTTTAGATCAGGCCAAGGCATATGTGAAGATTTTTACTGAAATTGACCGGATGCCCCAACTCCTTGCCTACTACTATAAGTGTCATAAGGTGAGAAGCTGTGAATAATTTTGCTACCGTAATATAACATTGAACTAGGGAATTCCAGTTTATATTCAAAGGTGAAAATGGTTCGCCTCCACACCCGCTGGTCCTTTTACTGTGAATTAACCAGTAGGGGACGCTCTTGGTCCATCCTATGGATTCATTTGCCAACTGTGGGGAGGTGGGGGTGGGCAGAGCAATCAGTGGGCAGTTTTCAGTCTCCTCAGTTTTGAGAGATGGATTTAATTGCCAAGTTTTGATTATCCTCATTTTTTACTTGTGATGGAGTTTCATGTCATATTTCATTATATGATTTTTTTTAGATTTTCTTGAGTTTGTCAGCTTTAGGTTACTGTAAAACATAAAGACTTTCTAGGCTAACCTTAATTTCTTCAAGCCCAAAGCCCGTGTGTCTTGAAGCAATAGCGTTAAGACATGAAGCCTAAATATACACTCATGCTGTCCTCTAAGAGCTGTTCAGAAGAAGGTAGTATCCTGTGTGGAAGGAAGCCTGCTGTAGTATTTTGGAGACAGAATTAGAGAAGAGAGGAGCGCTTGGAGAGCAACAATCTCAGTGATAGCTGAGCAAGTGACTGTAAATGTCTCCCCCTGACCTTTTATTTTCCAAAGTGAGTGACTCTCACTGGTGACCATTTGCTAGATGGAGGCATAGGCATTTTCCTAGACTTACCTGATAAGGCCCCCTGTGCTTTGCCTCTGCAGGTACAGCTCTTAGCAACCTGGCAAGAGTTGTGCCAGAGTGACCTCCCCCTGGACCGACAACTCACTGGACTCTACGATGCCTTGCTTGGTGCCTGGCACAGCCAAATCCAATGGACTACACAGGTAATGACTCATTTGGTTTCTAGAGAGAACAAAGCCAATGTGACAAAGAATGGGTAACTGCCTCTCCCAACTGCAGAGCACCTCAAAGAACCCCCCCCCCCCATTGCCACTGTCACCAGAGGGATTAACAGATAAGCTGCGAAACCCACGTCAGTAAACTCATTAGGTCCCCATTAAAACCCTACTTATCACTCTCATCTATATCTTAAATAGAATCCAATGGGACAGTATTGCTTGTTGTTCAGCAAGTGAGCCCGAGGAATTCCTGAAGGCCATTATCTTCAGATCTAGAAAGCAGGAGGCCCTTAGTCAGGTGGTGTTTCAGTGAACAAGAATTTTTAAAAAGTTGTTTCCTTGTGATTTGAGTAAGAATTTTCAGGGCCAAGCATTTTTGCATTCAACAGCTGATACACAACTTGTTTTGTGGCATCGGTTGCAGGGTCCACAATGTAATGTCCCTCTTCCTATCTTCATCCCACGTTTAGTCTTTTCCTTTTGCCCTTCTTTCTTGCCCCTTTCTGCCTTTCTGGACTTTATCCCTAGGCAAATGCTGCCCTTCTGATCTTGTCTTGTTGATTATTCTAAGGAGTGCATGCCTCTCCTGCTGTTTTGTAAAGTAAAAAGATGCATGGAAACTATTAGTCAAAGGAGGCTAATGGACCATGTGGCCCTGGACCAAAAGAACTAGACAGTGCTTTGCTGGCTGCCACTACTGACTGCTCTGAAAGGAATCACCACAGGATTCTGACTAGAGTGGGAGGAAAATGTGGCACTAACCTTTAAGTCAAAGAAAATTGGTGGTCTGAAGGAGGTTCGTGTAACCCCCAAATCCGTGGCTCTTTATCCTTCTTCAGGTCTGAACCTGAACTTATCTCCAAGGCTCAACTCTCACCAGTCTTCTCTGAACAAGAAGAGACCAATAGTTGCACCTCAGGTGGCGAGTAAACAAGGTCATTTTTCATCTTACTTTAGGTAAAATTTATCTGGTATGAAGTTGGTTTCCATTGTCCTCACAATACGCCAAGAGTGAGAGTAGTTGAGCAATTTTAAAGGTAGGTCCCGGGCTGAGCCCTGGTGGTGTAAGTGATTGAGTGCAGGACTGCGGCCTGCGCGCTTGGTGGTTCAAATCTAGTGGTGGCTCTCAGGAGTAGCTCTGCATAGCTCCCATGACCACCAGAGGGCAGTGATGCCCCCCCAAAATAAAGGTAGGTCCCCTTTGAGTGGAGGAAAAATGAGACAGGAGCTTTATTTCAAGAAGAAACTTTAATCACTCATTTCCCCAAGTCACTAGGCCTTTTCACCCATGGCAGGAAGACCCATTGTTCTGTTCTTTTGATGCTAGGAGCATCAGTAGACCCTCTCATAGAAGTTGTTCTTATTCTGGAGTAATGACTTATCAGTCCCCTTTTATGGATTAGCTTATTATTATTATTATTACTTTTTTCAAAATAAGTTCAGAATCACTCTTCAGATGCACATCTGTCATTTGCTGGAATGAACTCAAATGTTGTAGAGGATTCCTTCCTCAGAGTCATGCCATTTAAGTTGACTGAACTAGTCCTCTTCATACTTTTCCTTCTCTTTAAAGCAAGCTAATTCATAGTTAGGATGTACAAACCAATCAAGCGAACAAGCAAGAAACACACAGTAAGCAAACAAGCCTGTCAGTTTCTCAAACGTTTTAATGTGATCACCAGCTTCTGATGACCCTGTCCATCCATGCTCCTTTAGCCATCCTCCCTTCTAATTGTTGTGGCAGGAGAATATAATCAGTTCATGTTCTTGGATACGAATGTTCTTCATCGTCTAAAAATGGTCATCGACTTCTCAGACTTATGTCCATGTCCCATCCTCAGTTTTTAAGGGGTGAGTTTCTGCTAATTTAAGACTCTGGCTCATGATCTATTTTCTTTTCGGCATATAAGCATAATAGTGGGCTCTCATCTCCTAAACTCAGTGCAGGGCAAAAGAAGACCAGAGGTGCAGGGTGACTGTTTCCCTTTCATGTTTTAAAAGCTTTGTATTGTGAATTAGGTGAAGGTTTGCGAGTAAATAATCGGTTTTACATTCAACAGTTCATACACATTTTGTTTCAGCTCATTCACTGTAATCCCTCAGTGTGTTTATCCCCTCAGGCACTTATCTTACTTCCTACCTGTGTGTTTCCTGTTTCCATTTTTTCCTGTTTTCCTTCTTTTCTAACCCTCAGTACTTTGTCCATGTGTGAATGTGCTCTTTTGTTTTTTAATGATTGATTCTTTTAACGTGGGTGTAAGACCAGTGCCAGCCCTGAAGGGTAACCTAACAGCAGGCCATAGTCTCAGGGTTCCCACTAGTTTCTGTCTGACCATTGGCTCTTTTGTGATTTGGGGTTTTGTTCTACAATTTTCTCCCACTCTCTCTCAGATCTTCTAATGTGATCTTTTTCAGAGAGGTAGTGGTGGCCAGGAACCATTTACTTCTGGTCTCTAGGGTTGTGGAGGCTCATGTTTGCATGGTCCATTAGTCCACTGGACTCAATGTTTTCATGTCTTTCTTTTTCATCATTGATCTTTCCTGTGCACGAGGAGTTACCAATAGTTGGACTTTAGATGACTCCTCACAAGCTTTTATGATCCTGTCACTTTCATCCAAGTAGGAGGAGAACATTGCCTTTCTGAGCTATGCTGTGCCAGCTGACCTTGGTCACCTCTGAGAGTGTGGTCCTGATCCCCAAGGCTAAGCAATTCAAGGTGTTTGGTTATATGTAAAAAGTGTTCATAACTTTGCCCCTTTTGCTCCATCACATTCATGAGTATATTTGCAGCAAATATAAATAGACGTGTTCAAATATCCTCTGTCAGATCTCTATATGTCCATAGGTGTGTTCCAACTCTCTCTCCTGCACTCTTTCAGCCTGTGCATGTATCCAAGCATCTACCTGTAGATCACCACTTGCAGGATTGTGTGCGTAACAGTGTTTGCCTCTTTGACCTTTAACTCTTGCAAACTTCCCCTGCTTCCATCATATTTTTGCTGACTGCCCTTTTATTGTATGTGGCCTTTCCCTTCATCCAAATCAACACTTGCTTACCTTCTAGTCCGTGACTTTCCTTCCTATCATTCCTCTCTCCCCCACTCCAATAGCTATCAAAAGTGCTTCATCTCCCATTAGCTGTCAACATACCAAAGGTTGAAAGAATATCCATGTACTCGCTTCATAGTTACACCAGTGAACATTTTGTTACACGTGCTTCTTACAAGTCTAGTTTCTGGGTGGTGCACACACTTAAGTATTTGACTACTAGCTGAAAGGTTGGTTTCTTGAACTCACCCAGATGCACCTCAGGAAACAGGCATGGAAAGCTCCTTTGGAGAAGCCTATGAGACAGTTCTGCTCCTAGCACCTTAGGCCACGGTCAGTCAAAACTGACTTGATATCAGTTCATGTCACCACCACCAACTTCCGTCTACCCATGCCCCTCCCAATTTACTAATCCATCTTACTTTTATACTTTTCAATGTATGTTAGCAGACTTCATTGCCTTCATAGTGTACTATGCATAACCCTCACTTAAAATGTTTGGGACCTTTATTTGCTGATGGTCAAGACTTAAAATGAGAAGAAATAGCTGTAAACATCCATTACTAATTGGCACATGGAATGTACTAACTATGAACCTACAAAACTTAGAAATTGTCAAAAATGAATAAATGCATAAAGATCAACATCCTAGATATTAGTAAGCTGAAGTGGACTGGTACTAACGAATTTGAATCAGATAATCCTGTAGTTTACCAGGAATGACAAAGAATGGTGTCACATCAATCATCAAAAGAATTTTTCAAGATCTCTCTTTAAAGTATAGTGCTATTTGTGATAGGATAATATCTATATACCTCAAAAGGAGATTAGTTAATATAATTATTATTCAAAAAAAATTTTTTTTAGGTTTGTTTTTGGGGCATCACTGCCCTCTGGTGGTGGGCATAGGAGGCCCAGGCTTGCTGCTGAATTTGAACCTCCAACCCAGTGGGCTGCAGTTCTGCGCACAACCACTACGCCATCGGGGCTCAGCCCTATTATTCAAATTTTTACATTAACCACTAGAGCTAGTAATGAAGAAATCGAAAAATTCTTCCAGCTTCTTTGGTCTGAACCTGACCAAATATGCAATCATGATACATTGATAATTACTGGTGACAGGAATGTGGAAGTTGCGAACAAAGGCTGAAACAGTAGTTGAAAACTATTGCTTTGGTGATTGAAGTGAAGCTGGAGGTTGCGCAATAGAATTTGGCAAAAGCAGAGATTTATTCTTTGCACTTACCTTTTTCATTGACATAAATGGCAACTGTTCATGTGGGCTTTGCTGGGTAGAACACATAGAGCTGATTATATCTGTGGGCAGAGACAATGGGGAATTTCAATATCATCAAGTAAAACAAGGCCGGATGCTGACCATGGAACAGGCCATCAATTGCTAATATATAAGTTTAGGGTCAAGCTGAAGGAAATAATAACAAGTCCGTGAAAGTCAAAAAGGAAGCTGGAATATACCCATTTGACTGTGCAGACTATCTCATGAACAGAGTTGATGTATTGAACACTCGTAACAAGACCTGATGAACTATAGAATGACACCAAGAATATCATATATGAAGAAACTAAAATCCCGCTAAAAAGTCCGGAATAGTGCTCGCTTTGGCAGCACATATACTAAAATTGGAATGATACAGAGAAGATTAGCATGGTCCCTGCACAAGGATGACACGCAAATTCATGAAGTGTTCCATGTTTAAAAAAAAAGTACGGAATAAAGAAACCAAAGTGGATGTCAGAGGAGATTGAAACTTGCTTTTGAACATAGTGTAGCTAAAGCAAATGAAGAAATGATAACTTAAAAGATCTGTCCAAAAAATTTACAAGAGCAGTTTGAGAAGATGATATAATAATGAAATGTGCGGAGATAGGAAATTAGAAAACCAAAAAGTAAGAACAGGCTCAGTACATCTGAAGGTGAAGAAAAAATTCAAGCCTTGATTTGGGCAGAAATTTGAACAAAACAGGAAACATCAAAAGAAGATGGAAGGTTAGGGTTAGGGAAAAAAATAAATTTAAGAAAAATAAAGAAAAAAAAAGATGATAGAGAAAAAAGAAATCCATGCTGTAATGCAGACACTAGTGGAAAACAAACAAACAGACAACTCTGGGAGTGAATGGAGTATCAATTAAAATGTTTCAACAAACTGATGGAGTCCACTGGAAGCACTCATTCATTTTTGGAAGACAGCTACCAGGATAACTGACTGGAAGAGACCCCTGTTTGGGCCTAAAGAAAGGCAATTCA
>PVJH01034867.1:0-20190 GCA_004026705.1 Nesogale talazaci
ATACAATATGCTCCTCCTAATTCCATGTCCATTGAATAAATACCTCTGCATAGTGACCAGATATCATTAAAGTTTGTGGTCACTAATTAAGTTAACTACTTCATGAAACTTTAAAAAGTTTTTGCTAATATTCACTTAGTTTTCAGGAGCAAATTACAAATAAACTGGCCCAGTAGGAAAAGAAAGCACACACACACACACACACACACACATATATATATATATATAAATTTTTATAAACTGTGTCTTAAAATGCTTTCATTAATATTGTCTTTTATAAGAAAGCAAATGTATCTGAATTGCATTCTAAGTCATTGATTCAGACTCCAGATATTTTATTAAAATGATGTGAGATCTTATTGGACTTTTTATGGTTATGTCTGTATGGACCCAATCCATTAAATTTAAGCAGTAGAAATGGTTTATAGAATAAAACAATGCTTTGTAAAATGTCTGTATAAACTTCATAGATAATTTGAGAGCATTTTCTTACATATTTCTTTTGAATGACATCTTCAATGAGAAGTGCATAGAAAGAGGTTCTCCTGGAAGGAAAATCACAAAGTTTATATATTACCTATCTGTTGCCATGATTAATTATGTAATATTAGAAGCAATGTGATGCATTTACATTCCCCTTAATATATACTGGGAGGCTCTTTATCTTTTGTATAATGACAGTGTTGACTATAAACACAGAATATATTTTTTCTCAATTACTTTATGTCTTAAATAGTATATTTTATTAGATGCCTGGGGAGAAAATGGATTTGAATATTTCTCTGATAGTATGTTCAAGTATTGAAATATCTGAGTGGTTTCTTTTGCTCTACTTAATGTTACCTATTTACATTTTGGCCATTTTATGGTATTTCAATTGCTTTTGGTAATAAGAATTCACAGCAGTATTTTTTTGATAATGAACGTTGAAGTTATAGCAGCCATGAATTAGAACCAAGAAAGTTAGTTGCCCTCCTGCTGAGATGGGTATTAAAGTTAATTTTTGGATTTTAAGATGTAATTATGTAATTTATTGTATATCCTTCCTTTTCTGAAAAATATAATTTGCAATTTTACACTGCAGAGATATAAATAACATAGTTATTTACCATTATTTAGCAATGTTATACTTACCTAAAAATTTTATTTTTCAAACAATACTATTTACATGCTTTCAAAATCAGATCCTACAAATGTTGAGTCTTACCTTTACTTTTCATCAAAGCAGAAGAGTGTAACCAGGGTGGGTGCAATAGACTACGCACATCTATAGACCATACAGATCATCATTTTTAAACATGGATGAATTGAGCAGCTTGGTCACATGGACTTCATTGTCCTGCTTAGTTTTCTTGTTCTGCATGCTCCACACCAAAAACGGCTAAGACAGAAACCTGCTGCCAACCACCATCTGTGAACAAATCATTAAATAATGTGAAAACCTGCACAGGGTTCATGTTGCATCATCACTTTTAAATCAGCATTCTTCCCCTCTCACACTCAATAGTCGCTGCGTGTACACTCACTTTTTTTCTGCATGTAGTTCCATATAGTTTGGAGCTATAATCTGAAATGAGAACTCTCTCAAGACTTGGAAGCTGTAATAGAACACATTCACTTAATTCTACTCCAGACTGTTTATAAAATGTTTTGTCATGAGTGAGTGATGTGTAGCTAATAAAGGAATTACTAAAAAATAATGGTCAAATAACCTGTGCTATGGTTAAGAAAAGGGCAAAAAATCGACATATGTCTGAAGTACATTTAATGATTTTTAATATACTTTAAATATAAAGGCATAGAAACATATTAATAAAAGCTATACCGTTGCATAAATCATTTCACTTTAGTCAGTCACTCAAAGAGCAAGTATGAGCAACTATGTGCAACTCTTATTTTCTATATTGGAGCCTGAGAGCAAAGAATTTTGTGTGAGGAGAAATGGGAAAAGTAGGGGGGGTGGGGACAAACATTGAAAAAGTGATTTTGATATGGAAAGTATCCAAGGCCACTAAGAAAATATCTTATTTTTGTCGACACTCAAATCACTGGAAGATCCTAGCACTCAGGGGTGTGTTCAGTACTGAGGAAGAAAAGAAACAAGTGCAAAGGCATTTGGAGTTGTCAAATTCATTTTAGAGACTGATTAGTATGAAATGAGCCTATGGAGCAAGGTGGAGTACAACAGTCAAGGACAAAACATTCAGAAATGTTTCATCAAATTTCACCAAGAATTATGAGTGTTTGTGTGCATGCAAACAAGCTTGAAACAGAGTGATATAGAGAACAAAAGTAATTGGGTAGCTTTATTTATGTTTCTAATCAACATGATAATATTTTCAAAAAGTTCATGGAAAGCATGGAATGGAAAGGTAAAGAGAAAATTCTATGAATTTTTTAAAACCCCTTTGGATATATGAGAAAATAATAGACATATATAGAGTATGTTCTTAGAAACATATATATAATGTGATTGAAATCTTTAGTCAGTGGGATTTGAATGATTTCCTTTGTGCTTGCTATTGTGATGTTTACATAATCATGTCAAAGGCCTGAGCTTTTTAGATCTATAAAGAAAATGTTTCTGAAAATAGTTGTGTTCTGTGTATGTAGAAGTGAAATGAGTGGGAAGAAGTAAAATTTGAGTTGGGGCATAAAATACCAAAAGAAAGCCTGAACCTTCACAATGGGAGTGGGTTATGAAATGAGAATAGTGAGCATAAACCATAAGCTGAAAATATGTGGCTGATTTGAAGACATGCGACCACAGCGAACAATATTGAAGTAGTTAAATCAGAGGCAGCTTGATTTATATCCACTCAAAACCAGTAATTCTGACCTTAAAATTATTAGACAGACAATGACATGATTAAAACAAGTTAAATTGGAGCAAATCTAAACACACCACCTGAAGGAAAATTTCTGACACCGAATAGTACCAGAAACAATCTGTAGTAGAGCCCATCAACCGGCATTATTATATAATCAACACAGCACACATGGGACTGAACTTGCTCTTCTTCCTTTACTTTGCCGCTTTCCAATGTAGTATCAGTCTCTTTCTGAGAATTTTGTTATCCTTTCACGTTCAAACACATGGTCACGGTTGTTGAATTCTGATTGTTGGGAGTTCAGATGGAGAATTATGTTGCTGCTTCCTGAGTTAGGATGAAAATCGCTCCCTGAATCTGGATGAAGAGTAACCAGTCACTTCTCTGTTTTCAGGGAAGATCCCCTTTGATGTGATGTGTCCACTTTTAATTCATCACTCATTGGTCTTGGATCAGTGCTAACTCCTAGTGACCCTGCTGTGGGTTTCTGAGACTGCACTTGTGTGAGGAGTTAGAAAGGCCTGCCTTTCTCCTTATGGTTAAAGTATTGAATGGTGCCTTCAAACTGCCTACTGTGCAGGTCTTAGCTCAACATTAACCACTGTACCATCAGAATGCCTACTAATTCATGGAGAGAGGGCAAAATTGTGAGAGGGCCATTACTCGTAGCTATGAATGAAGGCAGATTTTTGGGTTTTTTTTCCACTCTTGTCCATGAATCAAATTCTGAGCTAAGTATAGGGATCCATATTCAGATTTGAATGAAAACAGCAAGAATAAATATTCTGATTCAGTGAGGTCAACTGGCTTTAACTGTATATATTCACATGTAATTGCATATGTGTATATCCCAACAACTCAAGACCTATAGGAAATAAAAAGAGGCCATGGCATTAAAGATGATTTGTTCCATTTATTTTAATTAAAGCAAAACATAAGTAAAAGCACTGGTGCAGTGGCCATGGTCTAGGCCAATCAGTGCTAAGGAAATAGAATTGGAAATCAAAGAGCAGGACAGATGGGGAAGTTTACAAAATGAAAATCTATGGGATTTAGGAATTAATTGGTTGTGGAGAAAAGGGAGAGGTAAACAATTACTCTGTGGTTTCAATCTAGTTGACTGAGCAAATTGTGGCATTATCTCTGTATATAAAGTGCTTAGCCATGTTTCTTTGAGACTCAGCTGGTCATGAATTTTATTATGTTTCTCAAGGTTCAATTGAGTGGGATTTTCAGTCAATGAATCTAGTTCATAAACATAAAATAAACAAATGATGAAACTGAAATATTAAACAGGAAAAGTTATCTAAACTGTCTGTTATGTGTGCTCCTATGTACACGTGTGTATGTGAGAGGGAAGAGAGAACATGCCAATTTTCATGAGCTTTCTCATTAATCTGTGTCTATGGTTAGTAATGTTTTGTATGCAGGAGTTCATCCAGTCCTCATAACAAACACAGCACGCACAGCACATAATCAGATTCTAAATGATGTACATGCTCTTCATCTGCAGCTGCAATATATTATTTATTATTAAAACCAGAGTAGATGGTGAGGTTGTTTATAAAGGCAATAGCAACTGAAATATGTTGATAACAAAAAGGTAAATTTTAAATTAGAAGCTAACAGAAGTCCACTTGTGGGTGAACTATTTCCACACAGATTTCCTGAAATTTAGAATGGGCAATAAATGATCTGAAAGAGATTAATACGATTTAATCCATAAACAATGAGTGGAACAACTCAAGACTATCTTCTACACCTGGGTGGATAGTTTGATTGATTGGGAATAGGGGAATTGAATGATAAAACACTCATCTTCTATAGGTTTTCTGAAATAAAGGATTATACCAGCTCTTAAATCCTGAGTTCCAAAATGATTTAAGATTATTTTCATTATCTTTAAATTTCCTTGTAGTCCACTAATAGTAAGCTCAATAGCATATGAGAGACATAAAGACCTAGATAGATGATTTTATGAAAACATAGCAATTGAACTGGATTGATTATTTACTTTACACAAACTGACATGCTTGAAATGTGAACCACTGCAGATCAGTTGACAGCCCAAGAAATAATCAGACAACCTACATGAATTAAGGTCAACTGACCCATCCCATGCTGCAGAGGTTGATCTGAATCCAATACAGCTATTGGAGCAGATCCACTCTGTGGGAGAGTGAATGATTTGAAAGATCTTCTAGCCATAGTCTCTCCAACTTCCACTGCATCACAGAATGGGCTTATATTAAAAGGATGCATGGAAATTTAATGTGGAGAGTGAATGTTTTCCTATCTTGCTGGGTTTAAAGGAGCACCTTGAAATTGGGAAGTGGACTCACATGGCCATCACGAATGAAAATCCAGTAGGGCAGTATGTTTGAGTGTTGAATGCCTACCATCCAGGAAAGAAAACTGTGAGAGCAGAGAAATGGTGGTGACAGCATGAAGATCACAAAACAGAGTCTGAGGCACACCAGCCTGTAGAATTCATAAAGCGCAGTGACTTCCGGCCAGGGATGGTTGTGCTGAATGGGGTCTATCCATGCCTTTGGACAAGGGTGGCACCTTCTGGGCATTTATCAGAAACACAAAAGGAATTTTGTAAGGCAGAGGCCAAAGGGCGTCATGGCTAACAAGCCTAGAGGCAGAGAGAGAGAGATGCTTTTGGGCATAGCTGAGAGGAGGCAATCTTAAGTACTGTGAACATTTCTCAACCTGAATCGTAACCTGTCAATGTCACTTAGACAGGAGCCCCGGGAGTGCTGTGGCTCTATGTTGTGCTGCCAATTGCAATGTTTGTAATTCAAAACCACCAAGGACTCCTGCTGTGAAGGGTTCCAGTCTTCAAATCCAACAGAAGAAGTTCTACCTTGCGCTATATATAATGTTGTTGTGGGTTCAGGTAAAAGAAGACCACTGCAATGTCCAATTAGAATTATGTGAAGACTTTATTAGTTATCAGGCCAGCCTGGATTGCAGACAGGAGGGAATTTCAAGGGACCTGTCTACCACACTGTAGTGCTTATCTTCACTGAACAAGACTCTTTTATTTTATTCAGGGAGAGAAGAATACAGAAAGCAGAAGCAAAAGTAAGTTTATACACACACACACACATATATATTAGTAAGATATACATATACATATATATTAGTTTTATATATATATAAACTAAGCAGTATTGACAGAAGTAAAGCAAAATTATCTTTAGGTAAAATTTCAGGCATCTTATTTTATGTTCCTTTTCCTGTGTTTATTTCCCACACCCTCTGAGACATTATGATATCTCATCAGTGAATTCTGGTTGCCAATTGCAATGAATTATTAAACCTAACAGAAATGTAGAAAGTGCTTCAGAGCTTTACTCTCAGAGATTATTATTGTTTTTGTTTATCATTTATTGGGGACTTGTACAGCTCTTTTCACAATCCATCCTTCCATCCATAGTGTCAAGCACATGTATATATGTTGCCATCATTATTTTCAAAACATTTTATTTCTACTTGCCTCTGTGATATCTGTTTATTTTTTCTCTCCTCCCCCACCCCGTCCCTGAAGAACCCTTGAAATTTTATAATTTTTTTCTTGTCTTTTACTTGGCAATGTCTCCCTCACCCATTTTTGTGTTGCCCATTCCCCTGGGAGGGAGTTATATGTAGATCCTTGCAATCGGTTCCCCCTTTCTCCCTGCATTATTCCCTTACCCTCCTGGTCTCACTACTCTCATTATTGGTACTAAGGGGTTGACCAGTCTTGGATTCATTGTGTTTCCAGCTCTTATCTTTACCAGTGTACATGCTCTGGTCTAACCAGATTTGTAAGGTAGAATTGGGGTCATGATAGTGGGAGAGAGGAAGCATTAAAGAACTGAAGAGAACTGTTTCACAAGTGCTGTGCTGCCCCCTAAACTGGCTCAGGTCTTCCTTGTGACGCTTTTATAAAGTTGTCCAATTTACTACACATGGGCTTTAGGTCTCCACTCTGCACCCACCCCCTCATTTATATTGATCTGATTTTTTGTTCTGAATCTCTGAGCCTGATACCTGATCCCGTCAACACCCTACCATCATACAGATTGGTAGGTTACTTCAATGTGGACTTTGATTCCTCTCAACTAGGCCACTTGTTTAACTTCAAACTTTTAAGAGGCTAGATGCTATATCTTTTGATAACCAAACACCATCAGCTTTCCTTACCACATTTGCTATGCTCCCATGTTTTCTTCAGTGATCAATTTGGGAAAATGAACATCTCAGAATGCCTGGTTATTAGAGCTAAGTGTTCTTGCATTGAGGAAATAATTGAGTAGAAGCTCTATATTTGTGTGATACCTTGATACTTAACAAATAAATATAAGCATATAGATCTATTTCTTTATCATTAGATATAAATATATTTACATATGAACATGCCTGTATGTAGACTTCCATAAATGCCCCTTGCTTCCTTGTTCTTTCCTCTATTTCCTTTCCTCTTGTCTCACTATCACGTTTATTCTAGCTTCAGTATTTCCTCTCGGTTACCTTGCCCTTGATCAAACCTTATCAGCACCCTGCAACCTCCTTGTCATTGATTTTAGTTCACTTTTTGTTCCCTTATTCCTGGGTTTGTTAACACCACTTCCTTTCTATGCTTACCTTATCCCATGTTCTCCCTGGAACCATCAGTCGCATAGCTTTCTCCTCCAGATGGCTTATCCAACCGACCTTAACTAGAGACATTCAGAGACAATAAGCACAAAAACAAGGAAGAGCAAAACAAATCAACAAAAGAAAATATTAAAAATCAAACAAGAAACCAATCACAAAAAAAAAAGGAAAAGAAAACCTACAAAGAGTACCAGGTTTGTCTGCTGACCTTTAGGCATGTTTTCTGTTCTAGTTTGATGGGGTGCCATGCCCTGACCTCAAAGCCTATTTTGGGGCTGCCTCAGGGACTGCATTGCTTTGCGTCCCTTGCTGTTCTGTTGCATTCCCTTAGTTTTTGCCGCAGTGTGCTGAGGTCAAATTGGGCACAATTTCTGCACTCTGCCTCCAGTGCTGTCCCTCATAGTGATATGGGTCAGTAAGGGGTGTTTTGTAGACCTATCTCTTGGTCCAATCTGAACTTGCTCTAGCCTCAACTATTCTTAAAAGCAACAGAAATATCTTCTCTCGGTTATTAAAATATTATTAGTGGTCTTTGCTTTATATTATTATTTTCATTGTTTTTTTAAATTGTTTCTGTTAGTTTTCCCAGTGTGCAGCACAGAAAGAGTGGAAGTACACAGACAGTAAATGATGCAATGGTTTATCAGGAATGGGTGGGAGGGTGGAACGAGGGGAGTTGGGAAGCAAACTATGGATGCAATTATTAAAACTAATTGCAATTATATATATTCAACTATTTAAAAGTATATTTACTGTGGAAATATATGATTAATGAATATTATATCAAGAAGCTTACTTAAAAAATTAAAAGAAACCAAACTTGATCTATGGCTATCATACATGAAGGAGGAAGAGTTTTTTCTTTAATATTGGTGGAACAATTTGTTTGCACAAGAATAGTAGATCAATTAAACATGCAGAAGTTGCTGCATTGGTGAATGCTTTGTGCTGTATATTTAGTCCAGAATGTAAAATAAAAAGCCAAATAACGATGGGAGAAAATGTTCTAAAATTGATTGTATCAGGAAGAAAATGCTCTAAAATTGATTGTAGTAAAAATTTTCCAACTCACTTTGATATAATTGAATGATTGAATTGAGTAAAATATAGACAAAAGGTCAAAAAACTGTGACAAAGGAAATATTTGAAAATTTAGAATTTACCTTTTACACCTAAGTCTGCAAAAACAAACAAATGAAAATTCTCTTTTGGTCTAAATAATAGAGGGCTTCTGGAGGACAAGGGGATAAATCTTAATCACGATTCTTCAACCCACCCTATACTTTCCTATGATGAAAAGCAGCTCAACTTTACCTGTGTTACATATTAAACATGTAGGTCGCATTTGATTTGTAAGCAAAATGCTTTTCCTTTGCTGAAAACGTTCTGTGAATTTTTACATTATTTCATGTAGATAATCCTATTTACTATTTGGGACTGAAGCTTTGTGTTTTCTTAAGTTAACTCTGATTTATTGTGACCCAGTAAGAATGAATAGAACTGGTCATTAACATGTCCTCGGTAGAAATCATTATCAGAGCAGAGACCAGATCTTTTCTCCTGCAGAACTACTCCTGGGTTCATTCAGCCCAAGGGGCTTTTGAATAGCAAGCAAACGTTGGACGGTTGTACGCATGCATTTCCGAGGCCGTCCGTATTTACCGGAGCAGAAAGCTTCCTCTTTCTCCAGCAGAGCAGCTGGTGGATTCAAACTGCTCGCCTTCTGGTCAGCAGCCCCACGGGAAAGCCCATCTCCCACCTGAGCTCCCACAGTGTTGCCGCCACGTCTCCTAATTTCAGATGAGACCCTTGGAATTTTTTTAAAAACCTATTGTTCAATGTGTTGTGTTTAATTTTATTTCACGTGTTAAGGACAGCATTTTTGCACAGGCTGTCTTCCAGAATCTACTTCAGACAATGCGGTATTACAAAACTGTATGAGTTGGAATCTACCTATGGCAGGAATGACGAGATAGATCCAAATCAGGTTATTTGCCTTTTGCATTAATAGCACTAACTTACTATAGGTAAGACTTAAGGAGAGTATTTCTAATTTCAATGTATTAGGAACAGCTTAGTTTGTTGTTCTAAATGATTATCAGTTTCTATAAATTTAAGTTAAATGAAAAATTATATTCAGCAACATATTAAATAATAAAATACTAGTTTGGAGGAAATGGCACTTAAGGAATTGCATGTACTTAATATGTTGCTCTTGATATGTTTCTTCTTTAGAAGAAAAGCAAATATTTGTTTTTAAAGAGAAATATGTCAGCAAGACAATAAATGTCATTTTCACCTCAACTGTGAGTAATGGTAAAAATAGAAAGAAAGAAATATTTAGAAGCTACTAAAAATACTAAAGAGATTCTATTCCTTCACATGATTCAGTCTCCACCATAAAAGATGCATTTGTGATAATGCACATCCCTCTTCTAAAAGATATTTACCCGGAAAGCAGCAAAGATATACCCCCTGACTTTTCTACTATGTACAATTTCAGTAAATGGATGAAGTGAACATTTTTATTTTTTCTTCATATCACATGTCAACTTTGATATCACTTAGAATCTTAGATAAATGTTTGATAATTCCTAGGTTTGAAACCTACAATTATTCATTGAGCAGGTAATAAAAAATGAGAATTTATCTCAAAGAGAGAAACCTTATCATTTAGATTGAAGGAAGAAATATACAATCTTAATTGATCATTCTGATAGTTTTGTGATGAGAAATAAAGCAGAAGTAAAAACACAAATTGAAAAAAACTATTTTTCCATTTTTGTATTTATATTTCTTAATAAAATGAATAGGCATGCGAGAGGGTGGCAAGAGAAAGAGAATTTCAAAATGTAGATATTACACTGAATTTAAGAAAAAGAAAGTGAAAAAACAAAATTTCAGTTTTACACAATCTTTGTATTAATCCAAGATTGAAGTAGATGATATAATACATTGAAATAAAATATGGAACAGCTTGAACAATCAAAACATTATACATATAACTCAAGAACAAGTTTTAGGCAGAACTATCTAAATAAGTAGCTCCAAGGAACCAAAAGCAGGCTCACTCTTTTTGTTTGTTTGTTTGTTTTTTGTTTTGGGGGGAGCATCAGCTTTGCTGCTGGATTTGAACCTCCAACCCAGTGAGCCACAGTCCCACACACAACCACTACGCCACCAGGGCTCAGTCCCCAGGCTCACTCTTATGGGGTCAATTCTGACCCTACAGAGGGGGTAGACCTGCTGCTGGGGGGTTCTAACAGTGTACCACTTTACCAGAGGAGAAAGCATTATCTTTGAGGCTCCTTCAAACTCAGCCCTTGCAATGAGCAGTCCAATGCATTGCCCACCACACATAACCCATGGTAAGACATTGCGTAAGATGCCAGTACTCCCAGCATGCCTTCCTGCAGTCCAGTCTATAAAATCAACTGATCTGCCATCTTTACTTCTTCTATTAAAAGACCATTTTATTGGGGGCTCTTGCAACTCTTACAGCCATCCATACATCAATTGTATCAATTGTATCAATTGTATCAATCAAATTTGTACATATGATCTATTATCTTAAAATTAGATTCCTATAGAGAAAAATGTACATGAAAACATTTACTTTTAAAATTTTAAAATACTCGACTGTGCCCTAGTGGCATAGTGGTTGTGTGCAGGATTGCGATCCACTGGGTTGGGCGGTTCAAATCCAGCAGCAGCTTTCCAGGAGCAAGACTGGGCCTCCTACTTCCACCAGAGGGCAGTGATTCCCCCCACCTCCAATTTTTTAAAGTACTCAACCCACCCTAGTGTTTTATTGAAGACTTTTGTGTATAACAAGATATTTTGTAAGCAGTTTATAGTTTATGGTAGTCATAGAAGAAAAATACATGATACTGTATTTTTGGAAGCTCAAGGAAGTTTTATGATAGCATTGAATTTTAAAGTTACTTTAAATTCTAGAAATTACTATGTAATTTTAGCCAGTTTTATGATCTACCATCTTCAAAAGAGCAACTTATGTCAGCAAATGTAAGATTCCCTTTACATTCCATTTCATATTAAAAGATGCTTTACTTGTTGTATGCTGCAACTAGTCAATCAGAAAGAGTGGTAGTGTGGAGTTATCACCAATTCCTTTTAAACTGTAGAATAATCCTAAATTTTACCCTTGAAATGCAATGATAAGTCCTTTTAGACAGAATGTTTCTCCAAGAAAACAAAATTCACATTTCATTTCTCAAAAACTGAGGGAGGGGTAGCATAAGATTTATTGAGCACTTAATACATAACATGAATTACATTGAGAATTCTAAATTTTACCCTTGAGGAATGGTGTGGCATTCATTGTCAGAAAAGTCCTTTCTAAAATCATCATGCTCTCTGTGATAGAATTTAAACCATCTGCTTTCAAGGGAATTCAATCAATACAACTATAATTGAAGGATTCTGCTAATGACTTCAGTCAGAAGTTCATGAAGATGCATTGATATTTATTGGAGATTGGAATGCAGAAGTTGGAAACAGAGAGGAAGAAACATAAGTTGGAAGATGTGGACTTAGGGATGAAATGACACTGGATATTGCATGATATTATTGTTTTTCAAATGACTTGTTCATTTACACAAAAGGTAAACTATATACATTCCCCAGATGGAATTCACATAAATCAATTGACTGCATTCACAAGATGACAAAAAGAGAAAGTCCATATCAGCAGCTCAAAGGAGACCAGGGGCCAGCTGTAGAACAGACCATCGATTTCTCATATGTAAGTTAAGAATAAGCTGAAGAAAATTACAACAAATACACAAGAGCAAGTATATGACCTTGAGTCTATCCCACCTGAATTTCAAGAACAGAATTAATCCATTGAACACTAAAGACAGAAGACCTGATAAACTGTGGGACATCAAGACCATCATTTATGAAAAAGCAAAAGGACATTAATAAATAGGAAAACACTAGAAGATGAAGGTGGACGTCAGAAGAGTCTCTGAAACTTGCTACTCAGCATAGAGTAACTAAAACAAATGAAAAACATAATAAAGTCAAGGATCTGATTAGAAAAGTTCAAAGGGAAGCTTTGAACAAAGCTTTGAGACAAAGCAAACTATTACAATGAAAATGTTCATTAGAAAATGTAGAATTAGAAAATCAAAAGGGAAGACCAGGCTCAGCATATCTGAAACTAAAAAGCTCAAGAAAAAATGCAAGCCTCCATTTGAAATTTCAAAGATTCTATAGGCAAGATATTGAATGAAATAGGAAGCATCAAGAGAAGCTGGAAAGAATAGACAGTCACTTTACCAGAAAAAAGAAAAACTAGTCGACAGTCCATCATTTCAAGAGGGAGCATGTGAGCAAGAAGCAATGGTACTAAAGGAAGCAGCTAAAGTTGCACTGAGTGTATTAGGAAAAAAAATAAGGCTCCAGGAATTTATGGAATATCGTTGGAAATGTTTCAGCAACCTGGAAAAGCACAGTAGTTATTGGGAAATCTAAAATATGGGTCACTTCCACTCAGTTCTCTATTTGGCTTGTGTATGCCACAAAATTCGGAACAAAGCTACTTTGTCAACCCGAGTCACAGAAAGGAGATGCAATACAATCCTTAAATATTATTGATATCTCACACAAGTAAGATTTTACTTAATATCATCAAACAGGAGTTACAACAGCACACTGACCGAGAACTGTAAAAAGTTCAGGGTGGATTCTGAGGAGAACATCAAACATAGAGTATCACTACTAATGTCAAATAGATTTTGACCAGAAATAGGTTTACTTGTGTTTTGTTAACTATGCAAGGTCACTTGACTGTGTGGATCATAATAAACTGTGAATAGCCTTGAGAATAATGGGAACTCCCAGATACCTCATTATGCTCATTCAGAACTTGTACATACATGGATCAGGTGGTAGTCATGAGAATAGATCAAGTGAATACTACGTGACCTAAAATCAAGAAAGGCGTATGTTCGGGTTGTATCCTCTCACCATACTTGTTCAATATATATGCTGAGAAAATCATTAGAGAAACTTCATTTTATGAAGAAGAGTACAATATGATAACAAGAGGAATGCTTATCCATGACCCAAATTATGCAAATTACACAACTTTGCCTGCTAACAAGAGAAGGAAATGTTAATGAAGATCAAGGGTTGTAGCCTTTAGTATGGGTTACAACTCAATGTAAGGAAGACCAAAACCTCAAAACTGAAACAATAGGTAAGATTATGATAAATGGAGACAAGATTGAAGCTGGCAAGGATTTTGTCTTGATAAGATCTACAATCAATGTTCATGGAAGCAGCAGTCAAGAGAGCAAAAGACACGTTGCATTAGGTAAAGTGCTGCGAAAGACTTCTTCAGAGTATTGAGTAGTGGGGATGTTTCTTTGGGAATTAAGATGTGCCTAACCCAAGCCATGATATCCTTCAGTGTATCATATACATGTGAAAGTTGAAAATTCAGTAAGGAAGACCGAAAAAAAGAATGGATGCATCTGAATTGGGCACTGGAGAATACTGAAAGTTCCATAGACTGATAAATGGGTAACCATTTGTATTGGAAGAAGGATGGCCAATATGTTCCCATGGCAAGATTTCCTCTTCCACACTTTGGACATGCTGTCAAGAGAGACCAGTCCCTGGCGTAGGGCATCATGTGCAGTAAGGTGGAGGTGCAGCAATAAGAGGGAGATCATTAATGAGAGGGGTTGCCGCAATGGGCTCAGGGTGAAGAACAATTTTGAGGATGGCACAGAACCGTGCTGTGCTTCATTCTGTTGTGCATAAGGCTGTGATGCGCCAGAATCAACTATATGGAACATAACAACAAAAATAAGGCAGGGTTTGAAAGCATATATTTTCCTATGCAAACATATGGGAATTTTTTTTCCTTATAAGTGCTATTTGTGATAAAATATCTTTCTATAACCTCTCTTGGGAGTGCAGGTTATGTAGTGCTTATGTAACATGTTGCTAACAGCTAAGGTCAGACGCTCCAAATAATAATCTACTCCTTGGGAGTAAGATCAAGTCTGCTTTCATTACAGTCTCAGAAAGCAGCTCCACCCAGAAAGCAGTTCTGCCTGCCCTATGAGGCCACAAACAGAAGGAATCAACTGGATGTTTGTAACAAAAAGATATAGCCAGTATCTATATGCGCTATTTTCTCTGTATATAAAATTTGAGCTATTTCTATATGAAACACGTAAACTAATGTTTCCATTTAAGCAATTAGTATTTAAAGACCTTTATAATCACTAAAGGACTTCTTTGGTGATATAAATCATTAAGCAGGTGACAATTCACTGAAAGTTTGATGGTTTGAACAGACCTACTCTAGGGGTGGCTAACCTCAAGATCGGCAGTTAGAAACCAGCTGGTCCTAGAGAGCACGTTCTACTACCCTAAAGACTTTCATCCTTGGCAATCCATGGAGGAGATTTTGATCTGTCCCATAGAGTGATTATGAGTCAGGATGAACTTGCTGACAGTGAGTTTGATTTTGGTTTAAAAGGTACCGCTGAAGAAAGGCCTGACAATTTGCTTTCAAAAGGCCATAACCTTGAAACAGAGAACATTCCCAGGCAACGTCACTGGGTGCAATGACTCAATGAGTTGCTTGATGCGCCCCTTTAGGGGAAAATACTATTACCAAAGTTCTGCTCCTTCTAGTGAAATTCTGCTTTTTTGTTTGTTTTTTTGTTTGTTTTTGAGAAGTGAGTAACTCTCATATGCTTGACCAAATTTGTAATAAGAAAAAGTTAGAAGAAAACAGTGCTTAAAATTTTTTTCACAGAAAATACTGAATTCATAAGGGCATTTCTAGGTAATATTTTATTCCTACAGATTTATCATAAAGAGAAGTCCTTAGAAAGTATAAACAGTGTTGAAGTTAATATAATAATGATTTCCCCATATAAATCATCCCACCATGGGGAATATTGTTTTATAAGCACAACTTCACAGCTTGAAAACTTCTCAGAAATAATTATTAGTATCTTAGAATAAAATTATGCTCTAAAAATAAGACTAAATTTTAGAAATAAAAATGTATCAGATCTTATAAAAATATTTCTATCTTTTTAGCAGATTAGTGTGCATGCATACATATTCATCTTTGCTTTTATAGAGGATGTCTAATTCAATAGATTTTAAACATATTTGTAAGATAGATTTCCTATAAGTAAGATATGTAGACATGTTTCTTTATAACTACAACCATATATCTTTGATATATATTGTGAATCACTGTGGTGAAAAATAAAGTGACTGTCAAACATTAGAAGGAGTTGCATTGTTTCAGTCACTCTGTCAATCCATCTCGTCCAGATTCTGCTATTTTTCTCTGGTCGTGGTGCAAGGACTGGTATGTCCTGATAACCTGTCCAATTTATGTGAGATGAGATCCTGCTATCTTTATGTCCAAGAAGCATTCATTCTTACTTTCCTACTTACAAGATAGATTTGTTGTTTATTTCTGGATGTCCCTGATACACTCAATATTCTTTACCAATAGCATAATTCAAGTGCAACAGTTCTTTAGTTTTCCTTATTTATTTTTCAGCTTTTGCAATCACATAAAGTATTTGAAAATTCCACGATCCGCATCAGGTGCATCTTAGTCCTCAAAGAGACATATTTCCTTTTAACACTTTTCATGAGTTGTTTTACAAAAGATTTGCCCAAATAATTGTCCAGTTCCTTAACTGTCATTTCAATAAGTGTTGATCTAAATAAAACAAAATCCTTCACAGCTTCAATGTTCTCTCTATTTATCATGCATTAAGCAAACTACAAAACTGACTCAACTAAAAAATGAATTCTTTTAGCATCTGTTTAATGCTGTACTTTAATTATCTTTTAGTGACTAAAAAACTAAACTAGGGTCTGTCAAAGCAATTCTCACTCGTGGTGACCCCATGTGGAGGGAGGATTGCGTTCTGTTGCAAGGTTAGGGCCTTTTGAAAGCAAACTGCCAGGTCTTTCTTCAGAGGCACCTTGTACACCAAAACACTGTCAGCAAGTTCATCCTGACGCACAATCACTCTGTGGGACAGATCAACGATTTATACCACCAAGGAAGTCTTTAGAGACTACAAAGGTCTTTAAATACTAATGCCCCAGTAACGTTTCCTGGGAAGGTTCTCTTTGGTCATAGTGAATTTTTTGTGTGCAAGCAGTTTTGATCAAACCTTGTTTTTGTTTTTGTGAGGGATAATTTAATAGAACTTTGTGCAGCTATGAAGTTTTTCCTACTCAGAAAAAAATTTTGCAGAAACTGTTGTGATGTTGAACACAGCTTACCAAAAAAATGCTATGGAAAAAGCTGAAGTGTATGAGTGGCGTCTCATGAAGGTGAAATGTTGATTGATAACAAACCTCATTCTGGATGCCCATAAACTTCCTGAATGGACGAAAATATCTATAGGTAGTACATTTGATGTTTTTTGTATCAGGTCAGAGTGTTAATCAAGACTTCTATTTAGAAGTTATGAAAAAGATTGCCTGACAGTGAGCAACAACAACAAAAACAGATCTGTGGTAGATGGGGCTGGTTTTGCTACCATGACAATGCACCTGTTCCCGTATTTATCTCAGTGTACCAGTTTTTGCTCAAAAACAACAGGTCTCTGCTATCCCACACACTTAGCCCCACTCATACCCTCCCTCTGTAAGACTTCTTTTTCTTTCAGCAAATGAATAGGGACATAATAGGAGAGCTATTTGATGACATAGAAGAGGTGAAGAAAAAAACAAGGGAGGTGTTGCTAGCCATGCAAACAGATGAATTTGAAAAATGTGTCCAAGAAAGGAATTGCAGATTTGACAAATGCATTAAGTGTAATGCAGAGTAATTTGAAGCTGATAAGGATGTTTAATAAACAAACTTTAGATACATAGCTTTGAAAAAAATAGCATTCTGTTTTGAGGGGAATGCCCCCTTGCATACTTGCATTTAATATGTGGGATTTCATTAATGTTTGTATTAACTATAATGTAGATTGAGTGTTCATTATACCAGACACTTCACAGATTAACAGAGACAGTGAAGTCTCATCTACAATAGGGAATTCATACTACATACTGCTTATCATCATATGATCTCTAGTAGAGCAATTATTATTCTCTGTCATATCATTAACTTGGCTAAAAATCTAAACCAAACCATCTACTACAATCAGTTGCCATTGAGTCCATTTCAACTTATGATGGCCCCATAGGCTTGAAAGTCGAAATCCAGTCCATAGTATTTTTGAAGATTGTGTGGGGAAAAAAATCTAAAAGCTGAACCAACCTAACAGCAAGCAGAGTGTGATAGTCACCTAATCTGGTGTCAATTTGAGGATTGAGTATAGAGGTGAAGTCTTACCTGTCAATCTAGAGATAGCCAATGAGACATCTTTGTAAATGTGGTATTTTCCTTGGAATTCTGGGAAATCTGGTACTTCCTCTTTGGAGGTATCAGACTCTCAGCTCACTCCTTGGAGACTCTCTACTGACAAGACTGAGTCTCTGGAAGACATTGCAGCTGATAAGCCACATGGATGCTAGCAGACCTCTGGTGTCAGAGAAGTCACAGAGAGACCCCTGCTAGCACCGAGATGCTTACAATGCCACTGATTCCAAAGACTTTCTACCCAATGGCCTATGACCATGCTGCATTCAGACGCATTGCATGTGTTTTCTGAGTCTGAAGAGGACTTTATAGATTTGTTTCAGACATAAAGCTAGTATTGGACATGTGACCTTGTACTGTACTGGGTTGGGAGATGTTCCTAATGTATGGTTGCTCTTATGAATTGGACTCTTTCTTATACACATAAGAGTTTCTTTAGATTTGCTACTCTAGTCCAACCAGACTAATGCACAAGTGTATTTATAAAATAGGTAAAACACACAAGCATACATTTTACCTAAAAGATGGCAAATAAGTACATGCAAAAGTATTCAGCATCATTTAGCCTATGGGCCACTGCAAATGAAGATTATAAAAAGATATTCCCACACAGAATTTAAAGTAGTTAAAATTAAACAATCAAGTAAAATAATATTGACAACATCAGATATTGGAGGAAAATGTAGAGAAACTGGGCAACTTGTACATAGCTAGTAGGAATGGAAAACACTATAGCCACTCTGATTAGTGATTTCACAGATTCTTAAAATATGCATTTTAGCAATTGCCTTACTTTATATTTATCCCAGAAAAATGAAAACTGCCATTCACACAACTTCTAGCAAATATTTGCAGAACTCTTATTTATAGTAGTCTATTTATATATAAACCAGATGTGCTTGAGTGACTGGAAAAGAATTAAAGAGTATATTCATATATTGCAATACCACACAGCAATAAAAACAAGGGCATAACCTACAACTTGAATGCATTGCCACAGACTTACACTAGATGAAAGAGTCACTAACAAAAATTGCCTACTTTGCTATTTAGTTTAGGCAACATTCTTAAAACAATAAAGTTATAGAAACAGAAGAACATAGTCATAGCTGCCAGAAGTTATGGACAGCTTGATAGATAATAAAGTATTTAAATCACACACAGAGCTTCTTCTAACTACAGCAGAGTGAATCCATAATGACAAAATTAAAAAAATACACACATGAAAATTAAACATTTTCTTAAACTATCAATGTTTCAAGGAGTAAATAAAAAGACCATTTACTTAAAGTTACATAAATAGGAAAGCAAAATCATTAAACCTGGGAGACACTATAAAGGTATAGACAGAAGAAAACTTAAAATAATAGATACTTTTTGTAAAATATAAAATTTGGAATCTATAGTTTATCTCTAAAACTTGAAGTAATAAAAAGAGAAAACTAAGCCTAAATCATTTGGTAGAAAAAAAATAAGGAAATAAGAGAAGGTAGAGTTAGTTAAAAGCAAAACAGAAAAATCAATAAATAAAATCAGAACTTGGTTATTTGAAAATAATAATAAAATTGATATGCATTTAGCTATAAAGAAAAAAAAACAGATATGTTAATAATCAACATCAAGATTGAAGGAGGACCCATTATAATTCACCTTGTAAGAGCACTGGGAGCATAGTTATTACAAGTTGGGACATATCTCACCTCATAGAAATAAAAATAATTTTAAAAAAAATAAAAATAATTTTGATGATATTATAAACATCTGAACAGCAACAAGCTGTGTTATCTACATATGTGACATATTCTTAGTCGCTAGCAACTCTAAAAGTGACTTCAGAGGAAGAACATTTAGATTCATAAAAACAGACCCAACTTGTGATGAAAAACCTCCCTCATTTTAGCCTGTCCCCCACCCGGCACTTCAATAAAAATTGTCTTGGAGCAAATGGCTTCATTTAGAAATTTTATGAATTATTAAGGAAAAATTTACAACAATCTTGTTTAAATTGCTGCAAAAAGTAAATCCATTCTATGAAGGAAACATTGTATTGGGATTAAAATAAGACCAGATACCATGAAAGTAGAAATCTACCAACATTTGAAAGTGGATGCAAAAATCTACAACAAAGAACTAACTGAATCACACAAAAGACAAAAACAATCATACAACATCACCTAGTGGGATTTCTCCCATGGAGGAAGACCTGGCTTAATCTTAGAAAACCATCACTATAGTACAAAACAATAGAACAAAGGAAAATAATCACATGATCACCTCTTTGAGGAAGAAAACGTTTTTAATAAA
>PVJH01034868.1:0-20207 GCA_004026705.1 Nesogale talazaci
AAAAAAAAAAAAAAAAACACACCCCCAAACAACTGAAAGTTGTCAGTGATAGAAAGAGGGCTGCAATGGTTAAGAGGAGCGGGTCATGGGTTGCTTCTTCAGCCTTGCAAGACATGTCTTCAAACACAACCTAAGAGGCGATGTCTACAGGGCCAGCTCCGTCCCAGAAGATTCCCCTTCCAGACCGCAGGGAGAGACCGACTCTCCCATGAGTCATGCCTGCGGAGCTGGCAGGGTTTCCGAGCTTGGAGCCCACCCAGAGGGGCCTCAGAACAAAGGTCTGGCAATCGGCTTTCTTGAAAAATCAGAGACTGACAGCCCTGGGTGAACACAGATCCACTCAGATGTCAAAAATGGTTTTTTGGGTTTTGTTGTTGTCCTCACTGTTTTCCCTGGGCCAGGAGTGGACACCTGGGAGTTGGTGGACTTGTAGCAACATTTCTGTTATATATGCATATATTTTGTTATAGATGGACGGGCCAGTTCTCGTTCACCTTTCCAGAGCCCGGGACCCTGGTGAAGACCCCTGCAGCCAAGGTAGGAGTGTTGGCACGTCTTCTTGCTGACCTGTGGACAATGCACCGTTATCCCTCTTTTCCAGAGGTGGTGACAGACTGAGAGGGTTTAAGGAACCTCACCTAGGTCACACAGCCAGTAACTAGGCAACCCAGCTATGTCTAATTTGTGGGTCGTACATGACATTTAGCAGGTTTGCCATCATAAATACAAAATGTAGTAGCGCTTTCTCAGGACCCCCCCAATCCTAACGACAATGTCCCTGACAGGTGACCCAGCTCTTTGGGAGCCCTCCTGGGGCTGAAGGCTAGGTACCTCATCAGGGGTCAGCTCCCTTGTGAGATAGCCCACGTGGGTGCTTTTAAAATCATGAAGCACCCACTATGTCTTAGGACTGGATGTCGGAAAGGTCATGTCAGATGTTGTAAATGCAGAATATCTTGCTGTGTGCCACCCCGGACTGCCCTCAGAGATTCTGCAGCTGGAGACCTCCAGGTTTGCCCTCTTGCAAATGCCTTCATTCTTGAGAGGTGGGAGGAGGGGGTCCTTGAGGGAGACTAGCCTCTGGCCTGTGTACAAACACGAGGATCAAGAAGTCGTCTTTTAGGTGGACTGGTGGAGAAGGCAGACATTCAACGAATTGGGAGGAGCAGCACTTTGAACATGGAAATGACCTGACGACTTCCATGGATGGCATTGTCGTCGAGTCCGCTCGGATGTGAAGCTTCCCGAGAGAACAGGGCGGAGAGAGTAAGACTGCACCAGAGTTCAAGGCTGTGGTCTTGACAGAAGCAGACGGCGCCGTCTTTCTCCCGCAGACCAGCTAGGGGGCCCTGATCGGCAACCTTTCAACCTCGCCTCTCCACGGAGGGCTGGACCACGGTGCTGCTGGAGCTTCTTAAAATCATTAGCTGTTATATAGGGAGTATGAGTGTGGGCTCATTATAACTCATGCCTCGGGTCTCCCCAGGCCCCCTTCGCTTCTTTTGTAAGAACGATCTGGTCTGCATCTGCTTTACATTTCTGCTGTTGTCATTCGTCTGGTCCATCCTGACTCATGGCAATCAGATGCAGGCTTGCAGTCCTTGGGTGCCCGATTCCTCCAATAGTCAATCGACGAGCCAAGTAGGGCGACACATCAATGGACTCTAAAATAGAGGCCGCCATGGCGCTTCATGAAGTAAGAACGATCTGGCTATAAGATAGTTCATATAGCATAATTTAATGGCTGCTATTCTTATGTCCTCTTCTCTATGGAATGCATTCTCCTGCCTCCATCATGAGGTTTGGCTAAGCTGCTCTGCTCTGGGGGACCCAGACTGGCTTCCACCTTTTTGTCACATCCCTGTCCTTAGCCTCTGGTCTGTCACTGTGATGGAAAAGTTTCCCAGAAAGGAAAATGATGTTTATCATTATACTTCAAGAACTGCCCAACATCTCGACTTAAACCAAACAGCCCCACCCCGTCACCCATTTAGTTCTGACTCACAGGCACCCTGTGGGACAGAGACCTGCCCCAAAGGGTTTCTGAGGCCACACATCTTTAAGGAAACAGGTGGTCTTGTCTTTCTCCCAAGAAACACCTGGTGAGATCGAACCTCTGACCTTTCTGTAAGCAGCCCTCTGCTTAACCTTACATCACTGCTTACATCGCAAGAAAGCATGGTCATTGTCATTGCTGTTGTTGTTGCGTGCCATGGGGTCTGTTCTTACTCTAGTGAGTCTAATATTCGGTAGCGGTTTGCTGGCACGCTTTTTCATTATTGCTGTATGGTTACTGTATAGTGGAAAGTCCCCCGGACTGCTAAAAGAGGAAACCAATCTGTCCTGCAAGCGGTAAAATCCAAATGCTTCTCCCCCCCCCCCCAAATGTTTCTTAGAGGCAAAGATGGCAAGACTTTGTTTCAAGTACTTTGGACATATTGTCAGGAGAGACCAGTCCCTGGAGAAGGACATTGTGCTTGCTTAAAGTGGAAGGACAGCGGAAAAGAGGAAGATGCTGGACTGGCTAGAATGACACAATGGCTGTAAAAATGGGCTAGAGCATAATTGTGAGGGCGGTGCAGGGCTGGGCAGTGCTTCATTTCATTGTACACAGGGTCACTATGAGTCTGAATGGACTTAACAGTACCTGACAATATCAACAAAGTTGACTTTTATAAATGTATGACATGTTCTTGAAAAAGATATTTAACTCTTTCTGGACAAAAAAAATTTTTTTTGTATTCTGTTAGGTATTGTTCTAAACACATCCATTAGTTCAAGCGTAGTAATGCGCTTAAGTACTTTATACCCTTACTTGTGTTTTAACTATGTAATTTAGAATTTGAACAATAAATATGAATTCAGTGATTGATTATCTAAACATGTCCATTGATGCTGGGCTCTGGGAGTCAATGCTGAACAGGACGTGGCTCCTGCCCTGAAAGATCTCACCTTTGATAGCTGTAGCTTCTGCTGTAATGGAGACGTTATTTCAATACCCTAGGGCTTAAAACCTGCAACGTTGTATTTTCTTTGAATATTTACTTAAAAATAATAAAATGTTGCCTTTTAATCCAACAATCTTTGAGAAGATGGCACCAACTTGCTTGGAAAGCCATCGAGTTCTCCTTTAAGCCTGTTGATTATTTGCCTAATGCACTTTGAGGCTGCATGGTTAGGCTCATAGTGGTTCAAGTTTGCTATATCTTCCTGATGAATTCCTTTCTCTTCTACATGGTGTGATATACTGCTAATATCACCCTTTAACTTTTATCTCAGATATTGTTGGTTCCTATCTCTAGAGGTTCAATTATTGCTACTGTTGCAAGGGGCGACTGAGTTGGCTCTGACCCATAGTGACACATAGCATAACAGAAGGAAGCATTACACCGTCCTGCGCCTGCCTCACTACTGTTCCTACAGCTGAGGCCATTGAGGCAGCACGGTGTCAGTCCATCTCTTTGAAGGTCTTCCTCTATCTCGCTGCCCTTTGACTTTACAAAATATCATGTCCATCTCCAGGGTCTGGTCTCTCCTGAGAATATATCCAAAGTATGTAAGGTGAGGTCTTGCCATCCTTGCCTTTAAAGGAGCACTCTGGCCTTATTTCTTCTACTACAGTGCAGTTTTCCCTTTTAGCAGTCCAGGTACTTTAACTATACTTCGCCAGCATTTGAATGCTAAACAATTCAAATGCATCAATTTTCCTGCCATCGTCTTTATTCAATGTCCAACTTTCACATGCATACAATGCAACGGAGAATACCATGGCTTGGGTCAAGCACACCTTAGTCCTCAAAGTAACATCTTTGTTCTTCAGTACTTCAAAGAGGTCTTGTGCAGCAGATTTACCTAAAGCAATATGTGCAGGGGTTCAATTGAGCCAATTAAAAAATATCTTTCATGTCTCTGCTTAACCGTGATCAGTCTTTACCTCCTTGGAGAGGTGGAGCATATTTACAATAATTTTTTCATGTTCTCCTCTACTAATTCTGTCATCTGTGTTATTTCTGAATCTCTTTTTAGTGATTGGTTTTTCCTCTCCTCACTATGAGTCACAATTTCCTGCTTCTTTGCATGCCTGGTAATTTTTTGATTGGGTTCCAGACATTGTGTATTTTGCCTTGCTATATGCTGTAGATTTTTATATTCTGCAAATATTCTTCAGCTTTGTTGAAGAATACTTGGAAATTACTTGCAAACTGTTGAATCCATTTAAGACCTCCTTATAGGTTTTATTACATGGGATTTGAACAATCTTTCATTTAGGCTTGATTTCCTCCCACAGAGGAGTTCATACACTGCTGATCCCTCTATCTGATGTCTCATAAATGACAAGGTTTTCTACTTTTTTTTTTTTTTTTGCAGGATAGCACAGCTATTCTTAGGCCTGTGTGATCTCCCTGGATGGTCCCCTCCATTCCTTTGGGCCATTCTTCTCCTTGGGTGGTTTCCTCAGGCTCATGTGCTGATCTGTGCTCAGTCGAAGACTTGAGGGGGGTCCTCTGGGATCTTTGTGCTGTTTTCCTCTGTGTGGGGTTTTCTCTTTTCTACCACTGACTTTGTGAGCCCTCTCTGGATCTTGTGATCCAGCTCTGGCTTCCTTGCAGACAAATGCCTTTCTCCTTAACTTAGGGGGAACACAAATCTTCCTGGGGTCTTCCTCCCTTAATGCCTGTGCATCCTCCCTTGACAAGAAGATGGAAAGCATCCTTCATTTGTTTCCCTTCTCTCAAGGATCACTGTCTTGTGTTGCTTAATGACTGAAGTATGAAAAAGACATTGTTGAACATTGGTTGTTGTTTTTTTTTAAATCAAAAGGTTAAACTGGTTCTTGCTACCTCATTTTGACTGGAGGCTGAAGTCTATTGCCATATCAACTTTCTTTCACTAATATTTCCCTGGTGTACATTCTTGTGTCATTATGTTTCCGGTTTGTTTTTCTAAAATGAGCATATTCACTAGATTTTATTTTACCAGTCTAAGAATCACTGCCTTTCAACAATTTGACTTTAATTTTCTTTAATGTTAAGATTAGTAACCGATTACTGTGTTAGTCTGGGTTGACTAGAGAAATAAATTCAGAGGCACTCATGTGTATAATAAAGAGTTTTGTATAGAAGAGCAATTGTATATTGAGAAAACATACCAGCCCAGTCCAGATAAAGTCCTTAAGTCTGAGATTAACCCTTAAGTCTAGTCTATAAATTCCTCTTCAGACTCACACAACACTTGCAATGACTCTGAATGCAGGGAGATCACAAGCCAGGGGATGGACAGTCTTGTGGGTCCAGTGGCGGTGGAAGCATCTCAGCTCTGATGTGGGTCTCCAGCTCCAGGGCTCTGGCATAGCTCCATGTGTCTTGTCATCAGGAATACCAAGCAAAGAGTCTCTGTGTCCCGCCTCTGGTGAGCTATTGATCTCTTTTGTGCCTCCACTTGACAGGCTCAACTCCACCCTTCACTTTTGATTGTCTTAAACTGGCACCAGATTGCGTAACTACTACAGTTGCTAATACAGGTAAGTGATTCCTTGTGTGTATGTGCTTTTTCTTTATGGGTTCTTTCTGCTCCTGTGACATCAATACAGTTGTGCTTATGCCTTCCTTTTGAAATTATTTGTTGTTGTTGATGGTTGCTATGCTTGAGTTTACCTCAGTCACTCTGCTCTGCTCATTGATGGGCTTCCCCTAGTTGACTGACTCTGCCAAGTATGATGTCCATCTCCCGGGATTGATCCCGCCTGAGAAAATGTCCCTAAAGCACGAGTCAAGCTCTCACGATCCTTGCTGCTAAGGACTGTTCTGTACTTCATCCAAAGCACGTTTGTTTGTTCTTCCGGCCATCCATGGCACACTCAATGCCCTTTACCAGCACCGTAACTCAAATGCATCGATTCTTCTTTACCCTTCCTTACTCTACCGGTTTGGAGTTTAAATATTCCATTGCTCCAAAAAAAAAAAAATACAAGATTTTGTGAGTCTAGCACAGCGGTTCTCAATCTTCCTAATGCCACGACCCGTTCATATAGTTCCTCATGTTGTGATGACTTCCCAACCATAAAATTATTTTCGTAGCTTCTTCATAGCTGAAGTTTTGCTCCTGCGATGAATCGGGCCACCCCTGTGAAAGGATTCCTTGAACCCCCAAAGGGGTCACGACCCACAGGTTGAGAACTGCTGACCCAGCACTTTTTATGTTGCACCTTTGGTGGTGGTGGTGGTGGTGGTGGTAGGTGCCTCTGAGCTGGCTTTGTCTCATAGGGACGGCCCTCTATTTACCAGTATGAAGCACTGTCTGGCCGTGTGCCAGCTTCACAATTGTTGTGTTTGAAACCATTGCTGCAGCCACGGTCAGTCAGTCAGTCTCGTGGCTGGCCTCCCTCTTTGTCACTGACTCTTCACTTTATGAAGCCTGATGTCCTTCTTCAGGGACTAGTGCCTCCTGGTCACACGCCCAAAGGACACGAGGAGAACATTACCCACGTCTGGCCATCCACGCTTCTTAGAAGCCTTCTGTTTGGATGTTTCCGAAGATTTGTTCACTATTCTGGCAGTCTGGGGTATAGTTAATGTTCTTTACTGACACTTCTCTTCAAAGATACCTGTTCTTCTCTGGTCTTCTTTAATTCATCGTCCAACTTTCACATGCATGTGGTGGTTGAAGCACCAGAGGCCAGGCACACCTCAGTCTTTAAAGTGACACCTTTGCATTTTAACACTTTAAAGTGCTTTGCCCTAGATTTGCCCAATGTGCTGCATTGTTTGATGTTGTGACTGCTTCTTCCATGGGTATTGTGTCAGACAGGGTTCTCCAGAGAAACAAAACCAGGACACTAGTAATTCTCTTTCTATATTTATATAGAAAGAAGGGTAGATAAGATCAGAAATAAACAATCTATAAAGCAGTACAGATGACTTGTTGCAACTCACTTGCGTGAAACAGCTCGTAGACCGTCAGTCCTTGAAGCCTTGAGGGCCGCTGAGTAGTCCTCTGTAGAGCAACTCAGGCTATCTGGTCACAGGCAGCAAACAGCAGAGCAGGTCGCCAACAGTCAGCCAGATGACAGAGTCCAACAGTCCCCAGCTCAAGAGACGTATATCCCAGGAGCAGGGCAAAGTAGGGCTTGAAGGAACCTCAACTCACAGCAACACAGTCCACGATTAGGTGTCCCACAGATAGTGTTGCTTGGAGATCGAGGCAGAGGACGAACAAGGCAGCTCTCTGGTCTGAAGATCCGGAAGCAAGAGAGAGGGTGGGACTCACAGAGCCCTTCCTACCTCCGCCCTTCAGTTCATCCCGTGTGTTCATTGGCCGTGCCGTCACAACAGACCCACCAATCTTCTGTGGCCATGTTGGCACAACAAGCTTACCCATCACAGGTATGGACTGTGGATCCATGTAAAATGAAATCATGGACAACATCTATATTTCCCCCATTTATCATAATGCTGCTTTTAGCTCACTGGTGAGGAGTTTTGTGTTGAGATGCAATCCCTGGTGAAGGTTGCGATCGTTGTCTTCGATAAGTGGTTCAAGTTCTTTTCACATGGAGCAAGCCAGGTGTGTCCTCTGCGCAGCACAGCTTTCTGACGAGCCTTCCTCCAGTCTTGATGCCACATTCTCTTCCAGACAGCCCATTCTTGGGTCGTTTGCTCAGCGTCCAGATTGAAGAAGGAGGCAGAAAGGGTACAACTCCGATGCATGAGTTCAAATACTCAGTAGCCCCTTTTCCTGTTTGAACAATTGCTTATTAGTCTGCGTACAGGTCCACATGAGTACAATTGTTTTGCCATTTCCATTCTACACAATGTTATCCATAATTTGTTATGATCCACACAGCAAATGCATTTGAATAGTCAATAGGACGCATAATCAATAAACAGCGGTCGGGTATTCTTTGTTTTCCACCAAGATCCACCTGAGACGAGCCAGAATAGCCTTCTTTCCACACTCTCTCCTGCATCCGGCTTGAATTTCTGGAAGTTCCCTGTTGACACAGCTATTAGATTATCTTCAGCCAAGTTACATTTGGATGTGATACTAATCATGTTGTTTGATCCTTTTCTCATTCTGATTTCTTTTTTTAAATACTCATTCTATTGGGAGCATAGCATAACGTTTCATAGTTCAATCACATCAAGCAGTAGTGTATAATTGCTGCCATAATCAGTTTCAAAACGCTGTCTTTCTTTTTAAACTCCTTGATTCAGCTCCCCTTGGCCTCCTCCCTCCCTCCCCTTAGCCCTAGGACTCCTTTCCCCCTTTAACAGTATTTCTCTTATATTTTACAAGATCCACTATATCCATTCATACATAATTCTGTTATCAGAGCCATTGAATGGGTTTATAATGTCATCGATGCTGTCAGCTCTTTATTCCCCCACTTCCCGTACCCCCAGGGAAACATTACTCCTGTTACTATTTCTGAAGGGTCATCTCTCTTGGCTTAAATTAACAGAAGGATCTTAAATATAAAAATATACAGATTGAACATATTCAAATATAACAGGACTAATGAGATAAAACAAATAAAAGCCATAATAGTAAGGGGAGGAAATATAAAGAACAAGAGGAGAGGGCTGAGCCCTAATGGCACAGTGATTGAGTGCGGGACTGTGGCCCACTGGCTTGGTGGTTCAAATCCAGCAGCAGCAAGGCTGGGTAGCTTCCACGATCACCAGAAGGTAGTGATGCCAAAAAAAAAAAAAAAAGAACTAGAGGAGAATGATGTGGTTCACCAGTGCTATACTGCAGCCTGGGTTTTTCATCCCTTCTGTGTGACTCTTCTGAGAAAGACTGTGCAGTGACCTTACAGAGGGCCAGGTCACTCAGCCTCACAAATTTCTTGGAATAGATAAAGAACACCACCACCACTGCACTAGTATTTTGAAACATTTCAATTTGCATTCCGGCACTTTCTGGATGTTTTTTTTCCAGTGCCTTCAGCTCAGCTTGCACTTTACCCTTCAATACCACCAGATTTTCATCCTGTGCCACCTCCTATCATGGTAGCAGATGTATTGATTCTTTTTGGTACAAAGATTCTGTATGCCAGAAGTTATGCCACCAGTATTTTCCATTAATACTGTCATAAACATTTTCCCATCTTGTTTTTTATCCCCCCCCCAATGATTTTTTACTGGGGGCTCTTACAGCTCATATAACACTCAATACATTATTTGTACAAGCATATTGTACACATGTTGTCATACTCATTTCCAAATATTTTCTCCTTGAGCCCTTGGTATGAGTTCCTCTTTCTCCCTCCCTTTTTTTTAATGAATCTTTTTTAGGGGGGGGGACATCACTGCCCTCAGGTGGTGGGAGTAGGAAGCCCAGCCTTTGCTCCATGGAGCTGGAATCCAACCTCCGTCCCAGTGGGCCGCAGTCCCGCGCACAACCACTATGCCACCAGGGCTCAGCCCATTAATGAATCTTTTTATTGGGGGTCCATGCAACTCCCAGCACGATCCATACATACATCAATTGTATGCAGGCCACATTTGCACGCTTGTTGTCATCACAATTTTGCTTTTTAACGTCTCCACTCAAATAAGTGCTTTTAATAGCTGACCTGGATTTACCGTTTAGATTGCCCTCCCTCTTGCCTCTTGCAGCTCAATGCTTCCATTGGTCTCTTTCTGAAGAACGTCCTTCAGGAGTTCTTTCGCTGACAGTAAAAAGGGAACGCTCTCCGTCTTTTGTTTGTCAGAAAATGTCTTTATCTTATTCTGAGCCCACTCTAGAAACATGATTCAGATGAATATAGAACTCTGGTTTAACAATTACTTTCCCTCAATACATGCAGAATATTGTTTCATTTCCCCCCCTGGCCTTTGTTATTGCTGCTGGGAAGTCTGTTCTCAGTAATTATGCTTCTTTTGTAGACGATCTGTCCAATTTAGTTGGATTTATTTTTTCTTTGTCTGCATTGTTCTGCAGATGCGATGATGTGTCTAGGTGTGGATGTGTACTTATTTATTCTGCTCAAGCCGCCATCTGTTACTTCAATGAGAAAGACTCATTATGGGTGCTCCTGTTCTGCTGCACCTGGTACCTTCTTCAGGCCCGAAAGACCTGAGCCCTGAGGTTAGTGGTTCTCAACCCGTGGATCTCGAGCCCCTTGGGGGTCAAACGACCCTTTCACAGGATTTCCCTAAGACCTTTGGAAAACACACATTTCCGATGGCTGCGAGGTCACCACGACATGAGGAACTACATGAAAGGGTCACAGCATTAGGAAGGTTGAGAATCGCTGAGCGAGGTGCAGGGAGCTGGGAGTACTGCTGACAGAGAGCGTCCAGCTATTCTCTTTCTCTGGGAATTGCCCTCGGCTAAAGAGTGCTTCCAGAGCCCTGGGTGACGCTCACCTGTTAGCCCAAAGGTGGATGGTTGAAACACACCCAGAGGTATTTCAGAAGATAGGCCCACCAGCGACCCACTCTCCAAGGTCCCAGCCTGGGAAGCCCTCTGGGGCAGTTCGACTATGCACATGGGATCGCTGTGAGTTTCATTCCACTCAGTGGAAACTAGCAACATGCTTTCTTATTAAGGTGTCCTTTGGTGAAACTACCAGGTTGACTTCTACACTGTGCATCTAGATTAAGGAGTTCTCGTAGGGCCCCTTCATTTCAGACCTCCACAGTCTCTCCAGCAAGGACTGTAGTTCTAACTGGAAAATATCCATTATCTGTTCTTATGTGTTGGTTAATTCTTTTTTGGGGGGGCATCACTGCCCTCTGGTGGTCGTTGGAGTTATGGTCTTGTGTCTCTAAATCCTGTCGAACCTTCTAACCTTGGAAATGCATAAGCCCTCCATGGTAGTTACCTAACTTCCTGTCAACTTGACGATATACAAGTGTAGGGGTGGTGTCTAGCCTGTCAATCAGGTCACAGTCTGATGGTTTCTCCTGGTGGGCGTGGTTTTCTAATAAGGAGGATCCTGGGAACTCTCTTTCTTTCTCTCTCTGCTTCCACCCTCCTGTTGAAGAACCACACTGCCCTGCGATGCAGCCAGCACCATTGGATCCACAAGACTTTCTACCCACCAGCCTGTCCGGGGGCATGTGTCTGTGTGAGTCGGAGGAGGGACTTATGGACTAGTGTCAATCTTGTGGACTTGATCTGGATTGGCCTGAGGTGGTTGCTTGACACATCATTACTTCTCAATCTAAAGTTCTCTCTTCCCCTTCTAAGAGTGTCACTGTATTTGTTTCTCTAGTCCAGGTGTCCTCGAACTTTTTAAACGGGGCCAGTTCACTGTCCCTCAGACTGTTGGAGGGCCGGACTATAGTTAAGAAAACAAACAGACAAAAACTATGAGCAAATTCACTGCAGGCCCGGGATGAGTCAACTGCTAAGCAGGACAGGCAGCAGCAGCAGCAGCAAAAACACCCAGCGGCGGCTGGGTAAATGTCCTCAGCGGGCCGAATGTGGCCCGCGGGCCGTAGTTTGAGGATGCCTGCCAGTCCATCCAGCCTAACACACCATCACAAACTCTACTTAACCATGGCTACTCCTTTGAGAGAATGCTCTGTGGAGAGCAGTCCCCCTTGCAGGTGGCTTTGAATGTGTAAAGAACAGAGAACATGGAGTGGCCACAGGTGGTGGGGTGGGGGAGCCAGGTATGGAGCCAGAAGGTCAACTTTGCCCCCCTCCTGTTCTCCTTCTGCAGCTTCTCTGGATGAAGATGCGGCTCATGTTAGGCTTAAGTGACCCTCCAGAAAACCAAGTGCCTGGAGAATGTGGCCCTCCTCCTTCCTGGCTTTGCATTCACAAATCATCATATTGTCTGAAACGCTCTGCTTAGCAAACCAAAAATTGGCTGTAGGCTTTAAAGAAATCTATCAACAGTGTGTTTGTGTTCATCTCATGGATTGTTTCGGGGTTTTTTTTCTTTTCAATTTAAAAGTAAAATGTAGTTACTGTATTTTTCTTTTAGACAGTTCCCCATCTTGAACACATTTACATTTTTTCTTCCTTCTTCTACAGCCTATTTTCTGGGGGTGGGGGGGAATTGAGAAGATTTAAATGCCTAATATTTCCTGAGGCCATCTCCTGATTCATCAGTTTCTTGTTTGTTAGCATATCAGCTTCAAGGACCTGGCTTACATGGAAATGATCTCTGGATTTTCTCCTCTGACTTATTTCATGGTTGACATAAGAGTGCATTCAAGGTGGAAAAGCCAACATTTCATTAAATCCCTTGGATTAAGAAAAAGAAGCCCTCTAAGAACCAAGAGACAACAGGCAATCCTTATCTTAGGATACAGCCTCCCCTATAACAGGACGTGTAACTAGGATGAGCTCATTCCATAGAGAAAGAAACAGAGTCTTAGTTCTTCTCACTTCTGTCCACTCCATCTGATTCATGGTGACCTTCCAGGGCAGGGTAGAACTTCCCTGTTGGATTTCCAAGATGGTGAATTTTTATAGGAGCAGACAGCCTCATCTTACACCCTTGAAATGACGGGGGGTTTGGGCTCTTAGCTGACCTTTCCCCCCAAAATCCATAGTCACTCCCATTGAGTCAATTTCGATTTATAGTGCAGAGTAGAACTGCCCCATGGGTTTCCAACCTGTACGTCTTTATAGGAGTACAGTCTGGTCTTTCTCCTGGAGAGGGCCTGCTGGTTTTGAACTGCTGACCTTCAGTTAACAGCCCAGCATAGCACACTGAGTCACCAGGGCTGCTCGGTTTTGTTTTTTTGAGTCTTAGAGAAGGAAAATGACTAACTCAGGAACACACACCTTTACCAGTGGGGGAGCTAGTGGAAGAATTCCAGGGTTTCCAACAGGTTCGTTCAGGTCTGACTGCTGATAGTTGGCATTTCCACCCCCCAGATACGCTGAATCAGAATCTTTAACAAGATCCTAAAGTGACTCTTAAAGGAACTCTGGGAGGCCCTGGGGGCTAAGCATTGCATAGCTAGCTCGAGAGATTCAAATCTATCAGCCTTTCAGAGAAGATGAGGAACCCTGAGGGCATAGTGGTTATGTGTTGGCCTGCTACCTGCCACGTCAGAAGTTTGAAACCACCAGCCACTCCAAGACTTTCTACTCACTTAAATGGTTGGATGGGAAACAGATTTGCTCTGAAAACCTGCTGTCAACTCGCAGTACAAAGTTATTTACCAATTTTTTAATGGAGCTGATCTGGAAATGACAGCTACCTTTCCCAACGGAGTCGTACCAAGGGACTCCTGTGGGATTTTCCAATCTCTTAACATCAAGAGTTGGATCCACAGTGAGTGTGTGGGTCTGCATATTCTTCTAGAGTAGCCTGAATCAAAGCTGATCTGGGCAGAAAGATCAGTGACCATGAACCGTTGTCTTTCTTCATTTATACTTGTTTAATTGTGAACATCCTAGAGTATCTTACAGATATTTGGGGAAGTTTGGAAAAGAAGCAATTTCACCATCGGGCACTTTCATCAATACTTTGTGTATATTCCCTGTCTTTTTTCTATAAACGTCTCACACAATTCTAAATGGTCTTCCTCTAAGCATTCAGCTGGTAACCAAAAGGCGGGGGGTTCAAGTCTACCCAGGGGTGCCTGGGAAAAAGACTTGGTGATCTGCTCCTGAGACGTCTCCACACTCCACACTCTGCCCAACGCTCGGCTTCCTATCTGCAGAGTTAGATTGTTCTTTCTTGTTATATGTTGTCTTTATGAGCAGTGTGTTCAGTAACCAAAGACATCCCACACTGCTCTCTGGTTCTCCATTACCTGGTTTGTTTCGAAATAAAGAGACAAGAGCAATTTCAGGCTTCTGTTTGTACAAACTTCCCTACCGATGCATTTGGGAATGGAATTTAGATAGGAGATGTTTTTTATCCCCTGTAAATGAATGGCTCTTCCCTTCTTTTGATATACTCATATTTCAAAGTATCAGACATGTTTTGATGTTTCCTATAAGAATTATATAATAATGCAACTTACCTATCTTGTAAGATCTGGCTCGAAGGAAATTTTCAAAATTGCCTTTAAAGAAATATGGTAAAATACATGCAATGTCAAATGTACTACTAGTGACAGTATGTTCATAATGTACTTTCTAAGTTCTAGAACATTTCCACCGTCCCCAAAGGAAGCCTCCTGTTCATTAGGCAATCACTCCTACCCCCACTTTTTCACCCCTACACCCTCACCCTTGGCAGCCACTAATCTCCTTTCTGTCTCTATGGATTTACCTATTCTGGACCATTTCAGATAATGGAATATTACAATGCCATGGCCTTCCATTCATACAGCAGCATGGATGAATACCAAATGATCATTTTCATGCTTCTATTAAAATAGCTCATAGTTATATTTGGACTAGCTTAAATTTTGTGGGGTTTTTTGGGGGGCATCACTGCCCTCTGATGGTGGGAGTAGGAGACCCAGCCTTTGCTCCTGTGGAGCCGCTGCTGGAATTGAACCTCCATCCCTGTGGGCCGCAGTCCCGCGCACAACCACTACGCCACCGGGGCTCAGCCTGACTAGCTTAAATTTTAACCACAGCATTCCCTCTTCTGTCTTTTAAATCCACAATCCACTATGAGCGCACAGTAAATAATCCACTGAAGAATAAAAGAAATTGGCCACTGTCCAAAAGATGAGGATTTCTATCCTGTCCAGAATTGGACTCTGGAAAATCTACAGGGGCAGTTCTTCCCTGCCCTATGGGGTCGCCAGTTAGAATTGGCTTGATGACAGTGAGTTGGGTTTTTATTATTATTATTATTATTTTTTTTGGTTTGGTTTTTAGTGCCTAGTAGCAGGAGAAAGACGAGGCGTCCTGTTTCTGTAAAGAGTTAGTCTTCGAGATCCTCAGGCAGCTCTGCCCTGTCCTGTGGGTCCCCCCGAATCAGAACAGCCTCCATGGAGCAGCGTTTGTTTTCTTGACTGCCAGAGGGGTTGGGCCGAGTCAGGCATGGTCGGAGTTAGGGACTCAGTAATTTAGAGTCCACCAACCCCAGGGTCTCACTCTGTTGAGCTTCACCTGGAAAAGGCTTCAACTAACGGGGTGAGCTGTTTTTGACATTCAAACAGATCGTACATGGAAACTCTCGCAAATGATGCGCATTGAACATCCAGGGATTCGCAGACACCCAGCCAGGACACCAAATGTATTTATAGAGAAGTAGTTATAAACAGAAGCCTGAAACTGCTCTCTATTTTGAAACAAACCATAAAATGTATTAACAGAAAACACAGTTGATATTTTCAGCTGAAATGTAAGCACTTCGAATACCCATTTTTTTCTTGTACCCATTGTAATGCTATAGTATACACTTTCTTTTTATAGTGAAGCTAGATTTGGTCCCTCAACTAAACACAATAGCCTATCCCATTTCAAACTATCCATCACAAGTTATGCTTTTATATGTAATTATTATTTTATAACTATGTGTCACACATTAAACAAAATATTCAATTTTATCTTTCTAACATGGAATTTCAGAACATTTTATTAAAATAAAACTTGTTTATTTTCAGCATTATCTGGTAAAAAAAAATCTCACACAAAAATTAGAACATATTTCAATGGGCCAATACCTAGTGTATACCTAGTAATACCTAGTAGTATGTGTTAGACTGGCAAACTAGGGAACAAACCACAAAAACGCATATGTATAAGAGAGAGTTTTATATAAAGGGTAAGTGCACATCAAGAAAACATCCCAACTCAGTGCTGCCCAAGCCCGTAAGTCCAACATTGTTCTACAAAGGCCTCCTCCATCTCACAAAACACAGGCAATGACACCAACTGCAGGAGGAAAGCCGAATCAGTGAGCGTCTCAGCGGCTCAGCACTGGCAGGGGTCTCCACGCGGCTGCTCCAGCACCCAGGGCTGCATCGGGGTAGGTCTATGTAGCTTCTCCTCAGGGATGCCTTGCAGGAAGTGAGCCTTGCCAGCTGAATCAGGGGAACTGGTTAAGGCAGCTGCACCCTGGTCTGATCATCAGAGAGCAATGAGGATCAGAGGGCCTTTTATCTTTCCGTCTTTCAATTAACCCCACATGTGTTTGTCAGCCAGGTTAGCGCAATAAACCTTAATGAGCTCACAAAATCTAGAACATGGGCCAATGGGCCAAGACTTAGAAATGTGATATTTTCAATTGTTTTGAAGTGCCTACAACAATGTTGCACACGGTAGCTATTTATTGTGTTTGTTAAATTAAAAAAATACAAAAGTGGTGTAGTGGTTGAGTGCGGCCCATGGACTTGGCGGTTCAAATCCAGCAGCAGCTCTAGGAGCAAGACTGGGTAGCTCCCACGACCACCAGAGGGCAGTGATGCCCCCCCCCAAAAAATACAAAAATTGACAAAATAATTCTGAAGAGCACAATGAATTTTAGGAGCTGGTAGAGGAACGGAGACAGGCGACTTGGGCATAGTAAGCACATACATGCTGGGAAAGGCGGCGTCGTTCACGTCATCATTCGCCCGTGTCTGGGCTCTTGAAGTTCACTGCCTATGTCTGCTTTTAAAACAATGACTGCGATGAACACTGTCAAGCAGATGGTTCTTTTTGTTGTTGCTGGGGGCATCACTGACCCCTGGTGGGAGTAGGCGGCCCAGCCTTGCTCCTGGAGAGCTGCTGCTGGATTTGAATCGTCAACCCAGTGGGCCGCAGTCCCGCACACAACCACTGCGTCACCAGGGCTCAGTCCCAGTCCCAGTTCTTTAGATTGTGTTTAAAATATGTTGTTGGGTTTCAGGTGGATGTATTCCGGACAGAAATGGTTCCACAACACTGGGCCCAGTCCCAGCATGGGTCTGTCTTCTCTCACTTCACCCTTCCACCCTTTTCCACTCTGCCCACTGTATTTCCATTCATCCTCTCCCTGCCCCTCCAGGTCTGGCCATCTTGGCCTCCGGGCCCAGGTGGCCTGCTTGGTCTCCTTGAGTTGATTGTACTAAGAACCAAGCTCCTTAAGCTGGTGCTGTTGCTTCCAGGGTTTAAAAGCGACCCCTGAGAGTGACTGTAGTAAAAAAAAAATGTCTTTGGCAGTTTGGCGGGGCAGGGTTCCTCCAGTCTCCATCAGCCCAGTCAGCCTGGTCTTTTTAATGAACTCGGATTTTGTTCCACATTTTTCTCCACTTTGAGCCAGTATTTTCTAGTGTGCCCCTGATCAGACCGGCTGGTGGAAATAGCCAGCGGCCATCAGATGATGCGATTGTCTTCAAGTATATCCCCTGAAATTAGGGTTAGGAAACCAGAAGTGAGATGACCTGTATCACCTCAAATATGTGTCCCTGAGCTTATCTGCATACAATTTAGCATAAAGAAGTATGTTGGGTGTCAACTGAAAGTCAAGCTCTGTGCAAAGCATTGCAAGGTCTTTATATTTTTTTCTCAATCTTGGTGATACCTAATCTGTAGGGCAGACGGTGATATCATCCTGGCTTTCTAGGTGGGTAAACTGAGACCTGAATGAAGAGCTGAGTCACGATGATAAAGGAGGAGAGCATTTGGGGTCACTGGCCGGAAAAGACTATCTTGGGGTCAGATTCTTTCGTTGGGGGAAAGAGGCCCAACTTATTGTGGCCCACGTACCCGTGGGATGGAGGATAAAGAATAGTCAAGAAGTCATATCACCCCATTGATGGCCTTCCAGGGAGAGCCAGCGAGAGGAGGAAGAATGAGTTAGAGATGGCTCAAGGGTAAAGTGACCAGAAGTCCTGCTCTTTATCTTTTTTTTGTGTGTGGGGAGCGTCACTGCTCTCTGGCGGTGGGAGTAGGAGGCCCAGCCCCACTGCTGGAATTGAACCTCCGTCCCAGTGGGCCGCAGTCCCGCGCACAACCACTATGCCACCGGGGCTCAGCCCAGTCCAGCTTTTTATCAATTTGTCCGTGTCCCGCAGTGTTTTAAAATTAAGATAAATAGATTCCAATGCTATTTTTGCGGTCTATGAAAATGTTTGTTGCTCCATGTAGACCACATTTTTAATCAAGAACCCCACCCCCCACCATCAATGGTGTCCCACTGTGTCAGTCCGGGTAGGCTAGAGGAACAAATTTCAAAGACACGCATATGGATATAAGGAAAGGGTTTATATACAAAAGGAATGTGACACTAAGAAGGCATCCCAATCAAGTCCAGTGCAAAGTCATAAGTCCGATATTAACCCATATGCCCGAAATCAGTCTATAAAGGCTGCTTCCGCTCACGAAGTTACAGATCAGCGGGTGCAGAATTCTGGCGCTGGCAGGGGTCTCCCCATGGCTCCTCGCTTCAAGGGCTCAGGGTCCATCAACAGCATGCCGCTCCAGCTTCAGAGGTCTGGCTCCATCAGGGCAAACCCGTGTGGTCTCTCCGCCGGCTCCTCCAGCTTCTGGGACACTGCCAGCTTGTCTTTTTCCTGACTCATTGCCTCTGAGACTAACTCCCAACAACTGGGGGAGATAGCTTCTCATCTTCACGAGGGAAATATCACGAGATTTCCCAGAAGCCTCAGGAGAAAGCCATACCCACACAGAGGCCTCAATGGCTACTCAATGGCTATCTCCAGATTAATAGGCTAGACTCCACCCCTACATCTCAATCATAAAATTAACATAAGCACATGACTGCCACACCCACTTAAAATCTGGTCACTTTAACAAGGGGGACTGCTGGGGTTCCTTGGGTAGAAGGAGCCTTGCAACTCTGCCTCTCCCCAACTCTCACTTTATGCTTTGGGATGGTTAGAAGAGATGCCTGTCCCCAGATAGCAAGGGTCCCAAGACTCTTGGGTTGGAAGGCAGCACAACATTTTGGGAGGTCGCTGGTAACCACACACAGAAGGCCAGGCAGAGGCCCACCCCTTGTCGCTGGAAGCAGATTGTACTAGATGGCTTCCATAGGCAGGATAATACGGACTCCTGAAAGAAAAAAAATGTACGGAGAGGCAAGGATTACTCATTTATCACAAAAGAGAAGCAGAAAGCACAACACATAACTCAGGACTAAGAAAACATTGACGAGAACTGCAGAAAATCCAGTGGTGCCTTCCAAGGCAGCCAGGAGTGCTCCTCCCAAAAGGCCGCAGCGTTGGCAATGTCCAGGAGCAGAGGCTGCATCGTCTCAGCGGCCTCTGAGGAAACAACGTGGTCTGGTGTGTCTAGTTCCACCACACGCAGAGCACGCCTGCCGACTCTGAGTGTTTCTCTTCAAATGAACTTTAGAGCCAGCTCCTCCGCTTCCAAGCTCTGAGAACGCAGCGGTTGCACGTTGGGCTTCCCTTCCAAGGTGGGCAGTTAGAAACCACCAGCTGCTACGTGGGAGAAAGACAGGCTTCCTACTCCCCGAAGGAGCGCGTCTTGGAAACCCACAGGGGCCGTTCTCTCCACGGGCACGGACCCAGTGGCAGTTTTGTTGTTGCTGTTGCTGTTGTTGGGTTTTGTGGGTGATCTCAGAAGCTTATGAATTGACTCAGAGAAAATAGACTTTTCTGTGATGTTGAATTTTTCTATCAAAGAATATTTGCTTAGTTCTACTTCCGGATGCCAAGATGATTTTTAAATTTTTTCTTCATACAGATTTTGAATGTTTATTGCATTTGTTCCCAAGCAGTTTATCTTTTTGTCATCGTTGCTGCTACAAATGTGGTTTCCTTTTCTACTTTATTATTTAAGCTGGTATTATTTTACATAATAAACTTATTCATTGCTGTATATTACTTTTATATCCTGTAATCTATTTCATTCTCTTACCATTTGCAACAGGTCATATCTTTTGTAAAGAGTGATCAGTTTGCCATCTCTTTTCCAATTCTTAATCTTTCTCTTATCTAATTACATTTGCTAACATCTCCAGGTCAATATTTAATGGTTTGGGTGATAATGGGCATTTTTGTCTCCTTTTTTTTTTTTTTTTTTTTACTTTGTCACGCGTGCTTCTAGCATTCTCCATTAAGATGAATTCTACTTCCTGGCTTGAGAACTCATGGTGGGAGATATTTTATGTAGTGTTTCTAAAATGAGAAAGGCCTTTGACTCCCTGTGCCTCCCCATATTTATTATTATTGATTGTATCAATCATCTGTTTTCTTCTAGATATTTTAATATCGATAAATTCGGGATAATGAACAGTCTTTGCAGCCCTGGAATAAACTTTCCAACCAGTAATCGATTATCATCAAGTCATTGCCAACTCATGACAAATCCTGGAGTGCGCTTCCCAGGGTCATTCCTGTCTCAGAAGTAAGTCATCAGAAAGGGGGAACCAT